>ML794072.1:487281-500446 GCA_009831015.1 Picea engelmannii
GGCTAAGGCACTATGTGTTCTTATGAGAGATTGGCGGACAATCTCTTGTATGTCACCACCTGTAGGATTTGGGGTTACTGGCTCAACTGTGATCCGTGGATCGTCGTTTGATGTGGTTGTTGTTTGAGGGGGAATGTTATCGTTCGAATAACTTCTTGTCACTATAGGTGAGTGATTAGGTGGTGGAGGAGTCTTACGACCGCCTCGTGCCATTAATTAATTACATGCCCTCCTTCTAGCGCCATTTGTTGACGGGCGAAATTGACCGTCCGTCAACTGGAAGAGTGGATCCGGTCCGGGGTTGTCTAAATAACCCAAGCCGTTTGGGATAACCCACCCTGACGGGTTTAGCGGCTCCGTTGGCCGATCTAAGTCCTAGAAAAACAAATGAAAACTAAACTAATAAACTAATCTAAATAAAAACAATAACTAAAACAAACTAATAAACAAATCTAAACTACATATATACAATATATTACCTAAATCATACAACTATAATTCTATAAAAGTAAATGTTTAATTATCAACAAAATCAACTTCAATTACAAATATACAATATTTACAAATTATAGATTTAAATTAAAACCTGCAAAAATCATTTATAATCTGTCCTAAGACAACGAAACCATTGTTTTTTGATTTTTTATAGTTTTATGAGAAAGAAATTAAATAAAAACTAACTAAACTAAGCAACTAAAATAATAACTCTAACTACAAATCTAAACTATACATATATCTATCTAAACTACTTATAATATACTAACAAATTAACTATCAAATAACAAATAACACACTGACCTGAAGAAACGCTCCAGGTTTGTCCTGTATGCAATAATTGTTTTAGCTGATCAGAGGGAGGAAACCCACACCAGAATCTCCACGAGCTTCTCGTAAACGGAAAGCTGCTGCGCTCTTCAAATATAAATGACAGGACTAACAAGACATAAAAATTTACAACAATCTGACAATTTACAAATCGTCGCAATCAAATAAATCCTTATGCAAAATTTGTACATAACAATTCAATTAATGATAAGATAAACCTGTATTCATCAAACTGAACTAGAGTGATTGCTGTGTTTTTAAATAATAAAAGAGATCAGATATGGATAACAAATTAATCAAGTCACATCAACTTGCAATGGATTACGATAGCTAAAGTAGTCTATAATCAACTGCAAACTGATATGAATAAAACTTGAAACAAAAGTTTGATATATTGAAAGCAAAAGCTGTTACAAGACATCAACTTTCATCTCATTTTGTATCATAAATCCATAGTTTGGTTCTCCCACAGTGAGGATGATGATTATTACAAAAAATAACAAGTATTTAAAGACCTCCCACAGGGTAAAACATCCCTGTGGGAATTATCAAAATAGTTTACAAAAAATCTGGGAAAATATCCCAAGTTTTTGACTCAAGCTAACCACCTAAGACAAAACCAAATCCAAAGTATCTCCTAAACTACCACAACATGCCCAATTAATCATTGTAAATTCATATGCACCTGAAAGAGGACAAGAATAGACAATATTAGAGGATATTTTATTGATAAAATTGACAAAAATATAATTTTAAGACTAGCTACTGAATCTTGCGATTCTGTAGCTGGTCTAAATTTAACACAGAATCGTTTTAAAACCAATTTAAATCCTAACAGAATTATATTCAAACTAATAAACAAAAACTTAGTTGCTAATTAGAAACCAAACTAATCATTCAAATAAAAAACTGTTATGCTAATTTGAGAGCAAACGAGATTGTGATCAATCAAATGATAACAGAGATACATGTACTCTGTTCAATTTGTTATCACCATTTTGGGTAAACATAATCAATTAGATAACTCGACAGTAATGAAATCATTTTCGTGAACCAATTGAAATCGACACAAACTGTAACCAGTTAAACAAATCAAGCATGCAATAGTTTATGTCGCTCCATCCATCAACAAAATCATTGTCGAATCCAAATGAAATCAACATGATCGTTTTTCAAATTGATATAATTGTATCAAACATATACCAACGATCATGCTAATCGTGGCACACAACAATCAGGAACGAATCAAAACAATTTGGGAGCGACAAAATCGTTATGCAAAATCACATCATTGAACACAGCCACACGATTTTTAGCAAATAGATCTTTTGCACAGGTCGAAAGTAATCAAAACCAAAACGAGAATGTTGATTCAATACAAAACAAAGTTGTTCCTAGTAAATCAAAGTCAACAGGGTTGTTTTGAGTCTATTAGGAACAAACGAAACTAATCGAAATCAAAACAAATCGACTATCCTAATTCAGACGAACATAATTGATTCAAAACCAAACCGAATCAAAAACCAATCAATTGCTCATACTAAGCTGGTCACGAAAAAATCACATAAGCAAATCATAGCTACATTTGAATTTAGTAAAACGAGTCTACTGTACAGGAAACAAAATCATTTCAAATGTATTAAAACGACAGAGCTAATTTGAAAACAAAACCGAATACGTTTATATCAATTCAATCAAACTTACAAAGCAAAATTCATATCGAAATTCATACCTGGAAAATCAGAAAACAACTCGGTCATGATAATTTGGAATTGACGAAGGTTGTTGCCGCTTCGACATTCCTGAAAACAATCGAGCCGGTGGTTTTTTGTTTCTTGTCATTAGCTCGTAGCCTATTGTTCTCCTTTTCCAGCACTGTCACCTGTTCTTCTAACGCTTTGATCTTTGATTGTAACAGGGGGACGTCGGTGTAATAACGCTCCAGCCAAGCGTTACATTGGATACATGATGGTTGCTCGGGCTTTGATAACACAGGCGAGGGTTTGTTTAAGCCACCAGAGGTTTCATTGTGCAGCTTGATTCCTGGGTAGTTAGGGTTGTTTTTTAGGCAGGAGGGCAAATTAGATACATAGTCATAGGGTTGCTTGGAGCATAAGCCATGGGAATAGGGGTACTCTTCAGCTAGGAAACACTCGATATCGGAGTCCAAGTCCTTGCTCAGCACTATGGGCTTTTGGTCGATGTTTGGCTTAGGTTTATTCTGGGCAAGTCTCGATATCAATCGAGCATTTTTCTTACCCTTGCTGTCGACAGTGGGATTACCCTTGACTTTCTTACTCACAGGTTTCTTGACAACCTCAATCTTGTCTGTTATGATGTCGGGTAGGTCGATGTCAGGGAAAATCGAGGGTTTGGCAAAGGGTAGGAGGATATGAAATGGCACGGCAGGCCCGACCATAGTCTCACTGACCACAGCCTTATCAATTTGAACAAACTCTGAATCAACAAAGCCGTTTCGAGATAGAAAGGCTTGCCAATTATCGTCGTGAAGGTTTAAATGGTGGACGACGATGAGTCTAATCAAGCTGTGATGAAACAAGCTGCTATCATCCTTCTCGCGTTTGAACCTCTTAGACATATTGTAAAGACTATGCAAGAAGTAATGCAGCATGTTCAAAGGATAGCCCATGAAATTCATCAACAACCGGAGGTGATACAGAAAAACCAAGCCATACCGACCTTCACAGGTCACAAACTATTTAACGATTATCAAAAGATCGTGCCACCTAGGTTTGAGGGTAGAAATAGGCATACCTTTATCATAGGACACAATCTTTCGTGATATGAATAGTAAAGGCCATGGCACCTCGTCGACTTTGGAGATTTTAAACCATCGCTGGCCTGTAGCTGCTAGTCCTGTAGCCGAGCTTATGAATTTCTCATTCAGCTCGAGCTGAATGTCACCGATTTTAGCCTTGCACCCGTCAAAGGTGAGGGCAAATTGTTGGGCAACCAAATGGTTGAAACCCTCGAACCTCTGTATAAACACCAACCAACCACTGTTTTCTAAATCCTTACGGGCATTATCGAATAGCAACAAAGCTTGGCTACCATTCGGCTCTATGCGAACCACCGGTGCCATAGATAAGAGCACACAGTGAGGAGGGTGTAGGGGCTAGGGTTGGAACAGAGTATACACAGGGGCAGAATGTTCACAGGCTTACCCGAAAACACCAGGGGTGACCCGGGATAGGGGGAAAACATTTATGACAGAATGTGTGAAGGTGGTGGAGCTATTTCGGCCCATGCAAAACAGTCATTTCCACAGTACAAACACCAGCGCATACAACGTTTCAAATCACTATGCATATGTGTTAAAAACTATGCCATTCAATCAACCAATGAATATATGCTAAGTGGACCAAACATTTGCGCGAGCAATGGTCATAGTTTCAAAACCAAAGCAATAAATCGAAATCACACCAAGGGTTTGATTATATGAACTATGTGTTGTATGAAATGATTTATACCAAGGGTCTTACCACAACACAAATGTGTTTTCATGAAACCAATGTGTCAAGGGAATCGATCAAAGAACATATAAATCAAATCACCAATGCATCACAAACTCGATCAAAAGAATATCCTCACAATCTTGTAAAACGAAGTCATATTAACAAATAAAAATGCCAAATGAATAAGGATCTTGGAGTCTTGTCAAATGTATAACGATAAATAAATTGGAAACGCAATGAACATAGAGACAAGAGTGATCATAACAATCCAACGACGTTTTTAATATGACTTCGAAATCAAAGTTTTCACGCTTGCAGTCGAGAAAACAAGAACAAGGGCAAGTGGGCAAACACATATAAAACAATAGTGTTGTTTTATTCGAAGGTTGCGACTAAAATCAAAGTTTGCAAAACTCTGGTGTAGGCATCTTATAAGGACAGTAGAAAAAAATGAATTGGCTGCCAACATGTCCCAACCCATATGAATTTCCTCTCTTGCGGCTTGCCTTTCTTGACTCACACTCTTCCCCAAGCTGAGTATACTCAACTACCATGCCCAACAACTCTAGGATCCACCCTCTTACATGTATTCAAGATTGGATTTGGGAACACTCAATCAGAAATGGGAGGGTTCATATTCAAATAGAAAAAATTAGCAAAATTGGTTGAATTAATATACATGGGTAATCCCCCCCTTGGACCCCTCTCGACCATTATCCTACATACTCCCCTCTCTTGTGGATTAATTCTGCCTCCATCTCTTGTCCATGTCCCCTTAGCACATGACATCACACTTTTATTATTAAAACATTGAAATATAATTCGCATATTACATCGCTTGGTTGTAGTCACATATTTTTATCCACATAAGCATTAATTAAACTGGGGATTATAATGGGGATGTTACACTAATCAATATCATATTTTTCATAGGTGATCCATGATTTTTCATTATCAAGGCATCATTTGTGTGTTATTGTGAAGGTGATGACATGATCCATGATGATATATGCTTGGTTGGTTGTAACTTCGAGTTGTTGATGTTGGACATAGTGTCATTAATGTGTTATCATTGATGTCAAACAATATAACAGTATGCAGAGTTCATGACAAATAAATATATGCAGTATAACAGTTAGCAGAAAATGTCAGACAGTATGCAGAGATCAAAGCTTCGAAGGAAAAGGGCATTGTATAAATGTCGTTGGGATCGATGAAAAGACTGAGAAGTAGATCGATGCACAGGAGAAGGTGAGAAGCCTCAGCAGCTATCTGATCAAGAAATTAACGGTGTTGATAGTCTCATGTAACGGGATTTATCCCACATTGGAAGTGCGAAAAATCTTATGTACGTTTATATACACAACACTCTCCATAGCTTATTGATGTGTAATGCAAGGGTATGGTGGGGGCTCAAGGTGTTTGGACTCCTCGAGAAGCTCACCAACTTGGAACCCATGATGATCTGTGAGGCCCCCTACCTTTTGGTCAAAGCAACAATATCTGTCGAACTAATGATGAAGGATCTCGACCATTCATTGGAAATATATATTTTATATACATACATTGCACGTCGGTCATATGAGTGACCGTGGGCTTAAGGATCTTTGGAGGACTAGTCAACGATCAGATCAAATCAAGACCGTTGGACACGTAAGTGCCAGATCAACGACAGGGATAGATTGCGGAGAGTGAAAGGAGAATTAAACAACGTGTTATTTCCAATCCCACAATTAGTCTAGACCGTCAGATCTTATAGATTCAAAGATCGATGACTGTGGTTGATCCACCAACAATCACACAACTTCAATTGTGAAGTTTGGTCGACAAATTAAACCACTCACAAGTTATGGTTCCACAATCCACATCGACCATTGGATCAAGTTAAGTGAAAGGATAGGATAAGTAAAGACAAAGATCGTCTAATACGAAGTCTCGAAGTAAATGAGGACTGTCCAATCTATTTAGAGCGTGTCAAGGTAGCAATGGTCAACTTCGGCGTTCACCACTTCGAGAGATATTAGAATCGTCAGATCATGTTTAGTGGAAGGATAGAGTAAGTCACAAATGCACCGAAATAAACATAAGTCGTCTGATCTGAGGAAACACTTTTGAAGATATCCTGACCGTTAGATCAAGGAAAGTAGAAGAATAGGATAAGCAAGGCCAAAGGCCCAAAATCCCGAATAGCCAAATTCCTGACAGTCATTGAATAATGTTAAGCCTTTTCAGGTTAAATAATGACCATTGAATGAATTCAAGGTACTCGAGGTTTACACTTCGGGGAATCTCACTTCGGGAGAACTGGGAAGTGTAAAAATAGAATTACTCGAAGTCCCGAAGGTTGAAGTTCTGAAGTCAAGAGGATAAGGCACATATCACTCACATTGAGAGTCCATGTCATCAACAAGTTACATCACTCCGAGAGTTTTTACTTCAGGAGTTTTACCACCAGCAAATGACCTAAGTCCCGAAGTCCCAAAGGCTGAAGTCCTTAAGTGGACATGAGTCGTCTGATCTAAAGAACACTTCAGGAGCATTCTCAACCATTGAAGATTATGGACACTCGTCTGTTATTCGGGAGATTTGTAAAGTGGCTGGAAGTCGCGAAGGATGAAGTCCTGAATTCCTGAAGTAAATGAGAATCGTCCATCTCTTCATGGAAAGTAAAATCGTGACCATTGATTTTCATAAGTGATCAAGCACTCGCTTGTCCTAGCGCCTAGTCAACACCCATGGTCACATGGAATAAGAGAAATAAAGGTAAAAGATAATACATCGCTTAATTTTATAATCATGTGGTTTTGCGTTGTTGGTCATATGTAAATAGTTTGAAGGAAGCGCCTCAACAGAACTTGATTTCTGCAGTATTTGCAGAGATTATGGTAAAGTTAAATGAAGAGGTGCGATGGTCCGAACGAAAGGATCAACAATTGATCCTTCAATTGGTATCAGAGTGAGGTTTCTTCACTAAAGGTTTAAATCACATGAAGAGAAATATACATCAAAATGGATCAACAGTTGAAGATATCATAAAAAACTCCTCCTATTTGATGGTGAAAACTATGTCTTCTGGAGTGTTAGAATGAAAATCTATCCGATGTCCATTGGATTGGAAGTATGGACATTAGTTGAAAAGGGATATGATGTTACAAAAACCACTCCCATAGAAGCATAAGACAAGAAGAAATTTTGGGAACATGCAAAGGATTTAAACACACTACAAGCTAGACTGAGTAAGAAAATCCTTGCTAAAGTACTAAACTGTAATAATTCAAAACAACTTTGGGATAAATTGGAAACTATATATGCATGAGATTCAAAGGTAAAGAGGGCCAAACTTCAAACTCTCAAAGTACAATATGAAGGTCTAAAAATGAAGGCTAAAGAAAATATTTCAGAGTACTTCAAAAGAGTTGATAATATTTTTAATGCAATCTGAGGTTTGGGAGTAGAAGTATCAGACAATGAGTTAGTTGAAAAGATACTAAGAACACTACCTATCCTATACAATCCTAAAGTGTCCACTCTTGAAGATCGAGAGAATCTAGATAAACTCACCATGGATGAATTGTATGGAATCCTCATAGCCTATGAGTGAATATTAGGTCATGAGAACCTTCCAAAAGGAGAGGCGACATTCAAGGTGCTCAATAAAACAAAAAATCAGAAGCAAAAACCTCAACCCAGTCATCATGAAGAATCAAATGTAGAAGAAGCCAATTTTATTAAAAAACTTCAGAAAGGATCAGGAAGGTACAAAGGCAAGTTTCCTTTCAAATGTTTTAATTGTGGCAAGGTTGGCCACTTTGCAGCCAAGTGTCCCTATCCCAAGGAGAACCCTGAAGATGAAGAAGACACAATTAAACAATACAAGAAGAAGGAAAAACCCAACTACAAGAAAAAATTCTACAAAGGGAAAAACAAAATTACTCAAAAGAAGAAAACAATAGTTCACCAGAGTCTAGTGACAGTGATGATGATGAAGTAATTTTTCTAGGTATTGAAGAGTCTAATGAGATAGAAGAAATTGAGCATGAGGAAGATTCAGAAGATGAAGTAGAGGTTAATATGGAAGAAGAACTTCTCAGTGCCTTGGATGAATTAAGAAGATACAAGGATATAGACAGCTGAAAATTTTTGTAGTTGAACAAAAATAAAAACATGAACATAAAGAAAAAGAGATGGAGAAACTCATGAGCAACCTGAAAAACATAATCCTAGAAGAAAATAGGATGGAAGAAAGTCTGGAGAAGTCTCTTAAAGAGAAACAAATAAACTGTGAAAGAATGGAGGTAGAATTAGTTCACATAAGAAAAGAACTTGATACGAAACTTATTCAAACAAGATATGAAAATGGCTCTAAAATCTTAGATAAGATTATTACCACATAAAGGGATTCAGGTAACAAAAATGGAGTAGGTTATTCTCAAGAAGAAAACCAAGTTAACTCTAAATCTTATGCATCTGCTCTCCTCAGTACATTCAAGAAGAAAGTTGAAGAAAAAAAAAGTAATGATCAGAACTCCAGAGGACTAATTCCACCCATCAAGAATGAATATAAGACAACTCCAAAGAAGCTTTATCAAAACAGGTATCCTCAGATTTTCGTTGGTTATTGCTTTGCATGCTCTACTTTCGGACACAAATCTATGAATTGTAGAGCATATGGAAGGAAAAACTTGTGGGCTAAGAACTATAACCTTAAAGATAACCAAACAATAAATCAAGTTAAAAGCAGAAATTATAACTCCTTTGCACCTCTACAAGAAGGGAACCTAGAATGCTTTAGATGTCATAATTATGGACATAAAGCCAGTAATTGTAGATTAATGGAAGTCTCAGAAAAACCAAAGTTCATTAGAGAGCAAAAGAAGCTTTGGAAAGAAAAAACTTCAAAGGAGGAATGTCTTATTGCCTTAAAATCCCAAGATAAAGAAGATCTCTAGTATGTTGACAATGGGTGCTCAAAACATATGACATGAAACAAGGACAAGTTTTTGAACTTAAAGAAACAAAAGGGTAAAGTTACATTTGGTGACAATGCTTCAAGTAACATACTTGGGAAAGGCACTATGAGTTTGGGAAAAGACAAAGCCAAGGATGTGCTGCTTGTTGAAAAACTCAAACCTAGCCTATTAAGTGTCAGCCAAACCTATGATCAAGGGCACCTTTTCATATTTGATTCCCAGAAATGTGATATTAAGAGAGAGGACTCAGGAAAATTGGTTGGTACTACTCCTAGAAATCCTGAGAATGTATATATACTAAACACAAAATTGAATGAGGAGTGTCATATAAATTTAGTAGATGAAAGTTGGCTATGGCATAGAAGTTTGGGGCACATTAATTTTGACAATTTAGTGAAATTCAACAATCTTGGGGCAATAAGAAACTTGCCAAAGATCATAAAGCCCTCAAATCCTATGTGTATACACTGTCAACTAGGGAAGCAAACTAGAATAAGGTTCAAAACAAAAGAATACTAAACCTCAAAACCTTTTCATCTTGTTCAGACCGACCTCTGTGGACCTACAATGGCCAAGAGTTTGTAAGGAGAGTCCTACTTTATGTTGTTCATTGATAATTTTAATAGAATGGGTTGGGTATGTTTTCTCAAGGAAAAATCAGAAGCACTTAACAAATTCAAATCTTTTAAAACCCTTGTCGAAAATGAAAAGGAGACAAAAATCAAATGTCTTAGATCTGAAAATGGTGGTGAGTTCACCTCAAAAGAGTTTGATCTCTTATGTGAAACCCATGGAATAAAAAGACAATTCTCTGCTACCAGAACACCTCAAAAAAATGGGATTGCTGAGAGAAGGAATAGAACAATCCAGGAGGCTGCAAGGACTATGCTCAATGAAGCAAAATTATCTGATGGATATTGGAGGGAAGCTGTAAGCACAACAATATACATATTGAACAGAGGTCAGCTTAGGATTAATAGTAATAATACTCCTTATTATTACAGACAGAGCTTTACCATAGGGGAAGCAACCATTTTCCATTGATGTCAAAGGGGGAGAGTAACTTCAGAGGAGAGAAGCATCATCACAGGGGGAGATTGTGTATAAAGTTGGTGTGTTTCCATCAATGACAAAAGAGGAGATTGTTGGACATAGTGTCATTAATGTGTTGTTATTCATGTCAAACAATATAATAGTATGGAGAGTTCATGAAAAATAAATATATGCAGTATAATAGTTAGCAGAAAATGTCAGACAATATGCAGAGATCAAAGCTCAGAAGGAAGAGCACATTGTAGAAATGTCGTCAGGATCGATGGAAAGACTGAGAAGTCGATCGATGCACAAGAGAAGGTGAGAAGCCTCAACAACCATCCGATCAAGAAATTGACGGCGTTGCTAGTCTCATGTAACATGATTTATCCCACATTGGAAGTGCGAAAAAGCTTATGTACGTTTATATACACAACACTCTCCATAGCTTATTAACACGTAGTGCAAGGGTATGGTGGGGGATCTAGGTGTTTGGACTCCTCGAGAAGCTCACCAGCCTGGAACTCGTGATGACCTGTCAGGCCCCCTACCTTTTGGTCAAAGCAACAATATCTGTCGAACTGATGGCGAAGGATCTCGACCGTTCATTGGAAATATATATTTATATATATATATATACATTGCACGTTGGTCATATGAGTGACCGTGGGCTTAAGGATCATTGGAGGACTAGTCAATGATCAGATCAAATCAGGATTGTTGGATACACAAGCGCTAGATCAACGGCAGGGATAGATTGTGGAGAGCGAAAGGAGAATTAAAAAATGTGTTATTTCCAATCTCACAATTAGTCTAGACCACCAGATCTTATAGATTCAAAGATCGACAACTGTGGTTGATCCACCAATAATCGCACAACTTCAATTGTGGAGTTTGGGCGACGAATTAAACCACTCGCAAGTTACGGTTCCGCAATCCACATCGACCGTTGAATCAAGTTAAGTGGAAGGATAGGATAAAGACGAAGACCATCCGATACAAAGTCCCGAAGTAAATGAGGATTGTCCAATTTGTTTAGAGCACGTCAAGGAAGCAGTGGTCAACTTCGACGCAGACCACTTCGAGAGATATCAGAACCGTCAGATCATGTTTAGTGGAAGGACATAGTAAGTCACAAATATCCCAAAATAAACGTAAGCCATCTGATCTGAGGAAACACTTCGTAAGATATCCTAAATGTCAGATCGAGGAAAGTAGAAGGATAGGATAAGCAAGGCCAAAGGCCCAAAATCCTGAATATCCAAATTCCCGAAAGTCGTTGGATCATGTTAAGCCTTTTCGGGTTAAAGAATGACCATTGAATGAAGTCAAGGTGCTCAAGGTTTACACTTCGAGGAATCTCACTTCGGAAGAATTGGGAAGTGGAGAAATCGAATTACTCGAAGTCCCAAAGCCCAAAGTTCCGAAGTCATGAGGATAAGGCACGTATCACTCACATCGAGAGTCCACGTCATCAACGGTGTCATCAACAAGTTACATCACTCCGAGAGTTTTACCACCAGCAAATGACCTAAGTCCTGAAGTCTTGAAGGCTAAATTCCCTAAGTGGACATGAGTCATCCAATATGAAGAACACTTCGAGAGCATTCTCGGCCATTGAAGATTTTGGACACGCATATGTTATTTGAGAGATTTGTAAAGAGGCTGGAAGTCATGAAGGACCAAATCCCAAATTCCTGAAGTAAACGAGAATCGTCCATCTATTCATGGAAAGTAAAATCATGACCATTGGTTTTCCTAAGTGATCAAGCACTCGCTTGGCCTAGTGCCTAGTCACCACCTGTGGTCATATGGAATAAGAGAAATAAAGGTAAAAGATAATACATCGCTTAAGTTTATAAGCCCGTGGTTTTGCGTTGTCAGTCATATGTAAATAGTTTGAAGGAAGCACCTCAACATAACTCAATTTCTATAGTATTTGCAGAGATTATGGTTAAGTTAAATGAAGAGGTGCGATGGTCCGAACGAAAGGACATAGTGCATTATAACTCACACCAGTTTGAAGATTATATAAACGAGAAATAGTGGTGAGAAGAATGTGTCTCTGCAGTCCAGATCATAAGATATATTGAATCACAAAAGCAGAGAGAAAAGCAGTGAAGACATGATACATAAGTTTTCCAGATTCAGAAATTAAGGGTGGTTGGGTGGTGCAAGGGCAAGTTGGAGCCTGCAGGGGAGTAGGTGCTTCCTTGTCAATTGTGGTTGACTAAAGAGGGGGTCAAATCCTCCTACTAGTTGGTGCTGGTGAACAAGGGTGTGGGTGCATCCTGATCAGTGGGTGCTGATCTAAAAAGAAGAACATCTTCCTTCTATGTAACATGTAATTTTTTTTTTTGCAATTAATAGAAAAGTGTTTGTGGTTTTCCCAGTTGGGTTCCACGATAAAATATTGTGTTAAAATTTTGTTTTCATTACCAAAAGAAAAATTGATAAAATTATTGCGTCACTGATTCACCCCCCCTCTCTCAGTGATAGGATCTGATCCTTTAGTTGAGATATATTGTCAGGTGTTATTTCTATTTTTGTTATTTTCTTTTTATTTCAATATATTGGCAATAGGAAATCCTCTACCCATATCCCAATTTCTTTTGTAGGCTCAACTCATCATGTTCCATCACATATTTTAGAGAGGAAAGTACTGTGATTTAATACTATGATCTCTCAACTTGAAATTTTGTCTTGGGAATGGTCAATTCAACATTCTCAGCCAGTATGTTCAAGCACTCAATTGTCTTGGGGGTGAAATGTGAGGTTGGTGTTAGTCTTAATCATGTTTTGTAGTGTAGTTTTAATACCAATTCAATATATCTCGCACTATATCTATTGTGTTAATAATCA
>ML794072.1:514143-543166 GCA_009831015.1 Picea engelmannii
ACAATGGGTAATGAATAAATGTTGAATGCTAATTGATGAGTTTTTGTGCAAGAGGGAAGTTTTGGGAAAAAGAGCCCCACACTCATTCACCCCCCCTCTAAGTGTGGTAGGTGTGTCCAACAAGAGGGTCGCGTAGAATCATCATCAAGTGCATCAGTGATGCAACAAAAATGTTGGCCACCAAAATCATGGCGTGCAAGTTGCTCAAGAAGTGTCACAAGGAGGAAGTCCTTATCGGGGTCGTCGTGGCTGCAACACAGTGTATGTAGGTCACTATGATCAATTGGGCCCCATACTTGTTAAACCTGTTCCTTGAGGACTATAGAGATGCACAGGATCTGGGGACAAAGTTTCATTACTCTTGGCTACTCATCTCGATCGCCCTGATTGAATGGAGGGAGCCTCAATAAACATACTTTTGCGAGCAGACCATTCGTTGCCGCGCAACGCGATACACATCATTGGGGAGCACTTCACACCCCAAAGTCAGAAGTACAAATGCAAGCATGTTCGTGGGGTATTACAACAAACTCCATGAAAGCATTGCCAACACTTGGCGAATTACTCCAGAAGTGGTTGTGGAATATCGGGACATCGCCAACTTCAAAGCGACCAGGCACAACGTATGGATCCAATAGTGAAAAAGTACCGAGAAGGAATGGATACAATTGTGGTACTGCGTCAAGGAAGAATATGTAGATATGGCCATCAAGGATTGACAAGATGACTAGAGAGTTCTAGTTCTGACTCAAGAGATGGCCATAGATAAGGAGGTTGATGCAGAGAAAGATCAGATACCCGTTGGAGATAAATATGCACCCAAGAAGCCAAAGCCAAGTCAGAAGCCAACACAACAAAAGAAGGGGGGTGTGCCAAAGAGAGGTACCCAGGTCGAGAAAAAGGACACCACCCATGCACTGGAAGAATAAGAAAAAGGGGTTGCGACAACACAAGGAACCCTATCGAGTGCTACCCCACATGAACAAGGCTAGAACAAGAGTCTGATCATACACACTAGGGGTGCATGAAAAAAGGCCAAGGCACACAAGCATCCGTCAGAGTATACAATCATTGTGGATGACGCGGATCTCGTGGCCAAAAAATTCCAAGACCGAGCAGTTGAGGAGTTTGAAGAATCCCAGCACCAAAGGGACCAAATTTAGGATGAGCTGGCCGATATAAGGCAGGTCCTAGATAATATTAGATAAGCGAAGGGGGAGGACAGAGGAACATGGTCATTCCCCACAACATCAGAAGCAGGAGACAAGGCTACACCGAGTGAACATGAGATGATCCAAATGATAGCACATGCAAGCCCGACCTTCCACATTACACCAAGAATGTTGCGCACAGATGATATTGTAGCCCAGACACCCTTGAAATATCTAGTGTAGATACAGTTGGTAATGAAGAGGATACCAACCAAGGCACTATACAAACTACAAGACAGTGTCACACATGAGGTGTAGTCACGTGCATGAACATACGCAATAGAGTTGGAGCACACAAAGGAGAGAAAATAAGAGTTGGAGTTGGTGCTCGAAAAAGTCCAACTCAAGACCAAAGATGAGAAATATCATGTGAATAGGCTCGAGCAGGGAGTGACTGCATCCTATGACAAAATTCCAAAAAGCACGCAAGTAGCAGAGCCCATGAAAACACAAAAACTTGATTAGATTGTGCAAATAATTGATCAATACAGACAGGAGATCGAGAACCTCCAAAAGCAACTCATTCCTACCACTCCTGCAGAGGTGAAGGAACAAAGGAAGCAAGAAGTAGCCAGAGAGATGGATGAAATGAAATGACAAGTCAACGTAGATGTCGACTTGTTTTATAGGGCAATGCAACTATGGACAACGCTAGAAGCAGATCAACAGGTCCAACACTGGGACTAGGAAGAGGAAAAGATAAGCACATCCATTGAAGACCTCAAGCAGAGGCAAAAAATGATGAAGATCATTGAGCGCCTCAAATAAATGCAAGACATGAAGAAGCTGCAAGCAGAGCTAGTAGATGCGTAGACATAGAAGAAGGATCGACAAGCTCAAATGGAACCTCTCCAAGAGCTAGCAGCAGATGTCATTGCATAGGAAAAGGAGGAAAAGAATAACATGGTGCAAACACAGGTAGAGTGTGCATAAATGATCAGGGAGGAGATCACAACACACGTGTTACATGGGCTCAAAGAAAAGACTGCGCAGGATGAAACATAAGGAAGGGAACTCACAGATAGGTTCCACACTCTAGCAGGAGTTGTTGAAGAAGCACATAAAGCATAGGTGGCTCAGGATGAGCCACATGTTAGTGTTGGGGGCCTGTTGGATGAAAACCCATTCTAGGGAAAATACTATTTTTGGGGAGAGAAGCACGAAGGGAAGAAAGGACAACTAGAAGTAAAAGTAGCACGTGCGAGGGAAGCATGGAAGGCGCAAATGCAAGGGAGACCTAATTATGTTAGGGTTAGGGTTTTTGAAATGTAAGGTAATGGATGATGAGCCAAGAATATATATAAGTAGTACTTAGGAGGTTTAGAGAGAGAGGGAGGGGACTGAGGGAGAGTCCGAAAGTTGTAAGATTTGTAAGAACTGCCACATTTTGTAAGCTGTTGAGCTAGAAAAGGATCGAGCAACTCAATCCCGAGGGTTAGATCATAGGTTGAGGAGCCTAGTGCGATCTATTCAACCTCATAGGGATCGAGAGGCCTGTTGAGATTGTAAGATCCAAGACCAGGGATGATTTTAAGGATGAAAATTTATTTTAAAATGTAGAAACCTTAGCAAATCTTATTAATCGTTCACATGCCAACTATAAATGTTTGGTAATATTTTTGTAAAAATATTCAAATTTCTAAGGATTTTTTATGGTTTGTATAAAATTTTGGCGATTTTTAAGGTAACATAATTTTATCCTTTAGAAATTGGGAGAATCATTTTTAGAATGGCTAATCGTTTTTTGGGAAAAACCATGGAAAATTAGCCCATCAACGAAATTTAGCCCCTAAAATCATCCTTGTCCAAGACTGTAAACACATGCGGCGTGATATATTGTTGAGACATAATAAAGAGCTTGAGAGCCAGATCTTTGTGGATGTAGCTCAGGAGGGGGTGAACCATAGTAAAACTTGTGTTATGTGATTGAATCTATGCATCTGTATTGTTGTTAAGAATTAAATGCTAGAAGGATGAATGAAGGAAATAGTTAGATATGATAATTTACATACATGAATAAGAATGACTGTTTTAATCAAGAGGTTAGACTTAATAAATAAAGATCACAAGGTACAACCACAGATCTCCACTCATTCCCTGGCTGCAAACACCTGAGTATTGCAGCCACCCATAGAGCTATCTTGGGTGAGACTGTGCAGTACACCCTATGTGTTGTGTTGCCTTCTGGTTTACCAGGGGGGCTGATAGTTTTAGAGGGATTTTGTTGGAAGCTTGTTAAATATGAACCTAGGTCAACCTATGACAGTAAGGTAATATCATAGTAGATAAATGATAAAGTAGAATAACAAAAGAACACAGATGATACCTAAATAATAAAACATGTGATCCTTATTAAAGAAGGTATCAAGCCATTTCAGCAGAAGCTCAGAAAGATACATCCAAATCTTGAGCCTCTTATACAAAAAGGATTAAAGAAGTTGTTAGACGCTAGAATCATCTTTAAAGTTAAACATCCACCCTGGGTTTCTAATATGGTTCCCGTAAGAAAACATTCGAGAGAAATCAAGTTTTGCACAGATTTTCAGAATCTAAATCGTGCTTCCGACAAGGACAACTACCCTGTTTCCCCGATGGAACAAATCCTTCAACTTATTTTTGGATTTGAGATGTTTTCTCTATTAGACGGGTTTTCAGGATATAATCAACTTCTCGTAGAAGAACCTGATCGATTAAAGACCATATTTTGGACCAAGTGGGGAACACATGCTTATAGAATAATTCCCTTCAGCTTTATGAATGCATGAGATACATTTCAAAGGGAAATGTATATCACTTTTAAGGGATTAATCGGTCAAAGTGTGGTGGTTTACCTTGATGATGTTACTCTCTATTCAAAGAAGAGGGAAGACCATCTGAAGCATCTGAAACAAATATTTGAGCGACGTAGGAAATATGGGATCTATTTAAATCCCAAGAAAACTATCTTTGACCTTTCAGAGGGCATATTATTGGGACATGTGATCTCCAAAGACAAAATCTTGGTGGATCTGGAAAGGACAAAATCCATTCTACAAATTTCCCCACCACATAGAAAAAAATCAATACAATCATTCTTTGGCAGAATCAATTTTGTAAGGAGATTTGTTCCAAATTTCGCCGAAATTGTGAAGCTGCTTCAAAGAATGATAAGAAAGGACATTTAGTTTAAATGGACACCATCTATGCGGAGTCCAGATTTTACCAAATATTTCTTGTTATATATGTTTGCGTATGATCACTCCCTGGCAGCAGTGCTCACGCAGAAAGGTGAACAAGGAGATGAGTACTGTGTCGCGTTTATGAGCACTCGATTACAAGGTGATGAAATGAACTATCTCTCGGTAGATAAGCAATATTTTGTTTTCCATAAATCTATCAAACAGTTCATACCTTATATTCTAAAAACTCATACTAAAATCATCATCCCTCACCCAAGAGTCAGGTCACTATTTGTTCAAAGAGAACTGGGAGAGTGGCGAGGAAATTGGATGACGACATTACAAGAGTATGGAAATGAATTCAAACCATCCAATATTGTGAAAGGCCAAGGCCTATGCAAATTAGTGATGCAAGACACCGGTGATGAAGAACAAGAAGAAGATGGTTGGCAAGAAGAACCAACAATGTAACTCAACAGGTTCCATATATCCTAGCCATTGAAGGATCATATTATAATGATCTCAAATATTACTTGCAGCATGGCACAACCCCCGATCACCTTAATGCTAAGTAGAAGAGAGAAATCTGATTGAAGTCTCTACAATATCAATTGTTGCATGGCATATTATTTAGAAAGAACTATGATGGGGTGTTACTCAGATGCCTTGAGAAACAAGATGTTGATAAGGTATTGAAGGACATGCATGATGGACTTGTTGGTGGCCATTTTTCAGGAGACACAACAACTCATAAAGTGTTGAGAGAAGGATATTATTGTCCCACACTCTTCAAAGACACCCATGCATATTCAAGAAGATGTGAAGCATGCCACAAGGTTGAAGGAAGAGAACACAAAGTTGTTATTACACTCTAACATGTTGGTATTGAAGAACCCTTTGAAAAATGGGGTGTGGACATCATTGGTGAGATTAACCCCCATTCCTCCAAACAACAGAGGTACATTCTGACCACTACCGATTATTTTACATGATGGATTGAAGAACTACCACTAATCAAAGTAAATGAAGAGGTAGTGATTACTTTTCTTGAACAAAAGATAATTACAAGGTTCAGAGTTACTAACTCTCTAGTGTTTGATAATGCAAGTTATTTTTCATCTTTAAAATTATCTAAGTTTGCATTAGAGAAAGGGATTATTTTGAATTATTTTTCCAACCATTACCCTCAAGGAAATGGCTTAGTGGAATCCACAAAAAAGAACATAATTTGTATCCTCGAACGAACTATGGTTGATCACCATAGAAATTTGCACAACTCTTTATCGAATGCCCTCTGACATAATCATGTCACTCTTAAGGCCTCCATAGGGAATTCTCCATATTTTCTTGTTTACGGGAAATAAGTCCTTTTACCCTCAAAATCTACCTTCCTTCCCTACAACTCACTCTGTAGCCTCTAGGAAGAGAGTGCCCCGTCATTCAACGACACATAAATACGTTGCTAAGTTTAGAAGAGACTCACACTAAATCCAAAAGCAAATTTGAAACTCACCAAGAGATAGTAAAACGCTAGTTTGATAGGAAATCTGTTGGTGAGAAAGAATTCCAAGTTGGGGACCCCCTTTGTGAAAAGCAGTGATTCCAGGAGCTACGGTAGACGAAACGAACTTATGTCTAGACCAAGTAAGTACAAACTCTCTTATATTGCATTTTAAGTCTTTATTTTTGTAGTGGGTTTCATTTTTTAGGGGGGCGTCGACTTTTAAAAGGTCGGCCCTAGGTCCACGCGGGCTGTCTCAGAACAGGTCGCGTGTACATTTGGGCAGAGTAAACTCTGCGTGCTTGTACACGCGACTCTCACTATTACAGCCTGTGTGGACGCCCTTATTGAATGAAAAAGGCTTAAAAAGCAAGGGTTAACCCTCCTAAACCTTGGTGTTTTGCAGGATGTATGTCCACTGGAGAGAAAGAGAGCATGAAGAGGTGAGTGAGTTGGTCGGGGAAGACCCCAATGCTGTGGCTACTTTGATGCAATGTGGGTTACTCAATTTTTTCCTATGTCCTTTTATGTGGGCACAACCTAGGCTACTGAATACCTTGGTTGACTACTAGCATCCAGATGCAGAGGCATTCATGTTAGAGGGGCAGTCACTGGTGCCCACGGTCGAGGACATTTACTTTTTGATTGGCCTCTCTAGGAGAGGGGAACTAGTCAACTTCCGGACTTTTCCTTCGGGGCCACATAACATAGCGGAATTGATAGGTCTATAATGTGCAGATGATACAGACCGCTTGAGCACGTAGGTGCCCGTAAGCAAGATCATTGACCTATCGCTACAGGCGATAGTATTGCTTATTGGGAGAATTACTGGTTTTGCGGCTCTACATCAGGTGTCTCGTGCACAGATGAACTATGCAGTCCAGTGCTTAAATGCACAAGTTTTTGATTGGAGTACCACATTGCTTGAGTGTATGAAAAGGCAGTTGATAGATTATCGTTTGTGGACACATAGGAACTTCAGGTTCAGGACCATTCTGTGTTCGTTCTTTTTGGAGAGAGTTCCGAGTTTTAGTCTACGAGTGGTGGTACGAAGACATCAGGCCTCGCTTCCTACTGTGTGTAGATGGGCAGTATTACTGCCGCGTCAGGGTGGCAGAAGGACCAATGAGTCCTTCAATGATGACTTCTTCGCGTGGTTGTCACGACAGATCTCGGTTAGAGAGGATTACCCCTATGCTGGGATTGATTTCCCGAGAGATCCTAAGATACCAGTACCTCTTGGTGAGGAGCGAGGGGAGATGGGTAAGTCTCCACCTTTGTAGTTTTTTTTGTGTTTAAACATATGTAATTTTTATGTTGTTTTGTTATATATATCATTTTTTTTTGTTATACCAGAGTATTTGACGAATATGTGTTCATTGTGTGCAGATGTGGGACCAGTGCGATCCGCTGACTATGCGAGGAACATGCGTCATCCTCGGCCAGGGGCCGCACCTTCTGCCACAGGGGGACCAACAGTAGCAGGAGATCTTCCAGCCGAGGAGGCTAAGAGGGTATTGAGACGAGTCGAGTAGAACTTTACTGCACTCACTTACACGGTCTTGATGGCAGAGATTGAGGACCTGCCACGATCTATGCAGCCTCATGTAGTGGGGGCACCACGGATGTGGGTTCAGTTGTTTTGGTGTTTATCCAACGCTGTGGATCAGTATAACAGTTCCCACAGGCCTTAACTTTAGCCAGACATTTTTACGTCCCATGAGCACTACTTGTATATATTTTTTGAGGGCATAAGTCCTGTGACTCGTTATAAGTCATATTTTTGAGGCGCTTGCGTCCATCTATGTACTCTGGTTACTTTATGATATTATATATGGTTTTTTTGTCTGTTGTGTCTTATGGATCATGTGTGCAAAAAATGTATTTACATGTTTATGTGAATGTTCTTTCATATGTGTGCAAGATGCAATCTAAAATTTGATTAGCTAGAGTATCTATAATTTGGTTCGATCTCCTAGGAACATGAAAATATGTAATATAATCAAAGTTTTGTTCTAAGAGACGTACCCTAAGGAATCGTCGGTGTAAAGTTGGATCATGAACCCAGTATACTCTGTTTAACTGAGACACAACCGACTGAGTGTCGATATAGACTTGGATATGAGAGATACCAAATGACAAAACATCACAAAGCAACTCAATAACTGCACTATACTCGGTGACATTATTTGTGGTGTCACCTAAGAATATACCTCTGGAAGATAATAACTGGCCTCGAGGTGTAAATATTACCCAAGATGCGGAGGCAAGCCTCCAAGTGTGCCGACTAGCACCGTCTGCATACCCAACGAACACCTCAGAATCACTTGACATTTTCCACAGTGACGGAAGATAACATCAATGACATGTCCATAACACAAAAAGAAACTAAAAAGTAATAGTACAAATACTATACATATGTTACAAAAAGTTACCCACAGTGACCTGCCTATGAGTAATACTTCTTGAGGTAGAGCCCATTTCTAGGATCCACCAAAGCATTCCCTTCAAAGTCAACCAGACAATAAGCACCATTTTTTAAAACCTCTTTTATGATGAAAGGTCCAAACCACATGGGTTTGAATTTTCCTTCCCCCAGGGGGTCCTTATCTTGGTCATAGACCAGGACAAGGTCGCCTTCAGAGAAAATCCGAGGATGAATAGACCTATCATACTGACACTTGACCTTATGTTTGTGAGCCTTGTTGGCCAGGGCTACATCACGACGCTGCTCAAGGTATATTAACTGTTCTTCAAGTGGAGAAGTGTCTGGCAATAATTGTACTGCCAACTTTAGAGACGGGATCTGACATTCGATAGGAAAGACTGCCTCCAGCCCATAAATGAGTTGGAAAGGTGAGAAACCGGTTGCATTCTTAACAGATGTTCGGTAATCCCATAATGCCGAGTATAACATCAAATGCCAATTTGACTTGGCTGAGTTGATCGTTCGCTGTAGAATGGTCTTAAGAGTTTTGTTCACAGCTTCCACCTGACCGTTTGCTTGGGGGTAATAAGGTGACGAATGTTCTCGTAACCCAAGCTTTGACGTTAACTCAGTCATCATCTAGTTTTGAAAGTGACAGCTATGATCAGTGACAATCTCCCTTGGGACGTCGAACCTTGCTATTATCTGGTTGAATGAAAAGAGAGCTGCAATTTCTCCATCATCTTTAAACGTTGGCATAGCTTCAACCCACTTTGTGAAGTAGTCTACAACTACGATGATATAGCGGTGCCCCCTTGCTGAAGGAGGGTTGCATGTAGTGTAATCAATCGCCCACTTGGTGAAGGGACCAACTGTGATGACAGGAAACATAGGAGCGGGGTGTGCCCTCATCTTCCAAGAGAAGATTTGGCACGGATGGCACTTCTTGACCGATTCGATACAATCTTTGATAAGTGTCGGCCATAAGTAACCTACTCGTAGAATATTTTGGGTTGTTTCCAACCCAGAAAAATGACCGCCACAAGCTCTGGTATGGAAATCGTTAACCATGATAACCACTTCTTCGTGAGTGAGACATCGACGTAGGATGTAGTCTACACCTCTTCGATACAATGTATCATCGAGTATGAGATAATTATTAGCCTGATGATGTATGTGTCGATGCTCATCATGAGAAGCAGTGGTGGGGCACTTCAAAGTCTAGAGATAGATAAGTATATCTCCGTACCAGGGATCCGAAGAGGTGATAAAAAACATATCTCCTCTAATAGACGACTCTTCGGGCACAAGATCACCTGACTCAACCAGAAGTTCCGAAATAAGTTCTACGAAGACCAGTGACTTTTTGGACTCTGCTGAAACGAAATCTAAGTCAAACTCCTAGAGGATGACTATCTATCTACTGATTTTTCCGCCTATTACCCGTCGTGTCAATATGTACTGAAGTGGATTCACGACAATAATGACGATGGTCTTGTGAAACATAATAGAATGACAGAACCGTTGAACAGCATGGACTGCTGCCAATGCAAGTTTTTCGATATGAGAATAATTGAGTTTCGGTCCTATGAGGCCTCGGCTCAGATAATAGATAACATATTCTGAGAACAAGTCATCTTCTTGAACTAAGACCATGCCAATGGTTGACTCTGTTGTGACTAGGTATAATAAGAAATCCTTGTTATAGTTCGGTGGTCGGAGCAGAGGGGTAGTTGTGATTGGATGTTTCAATGTGGTGAAAGAGCATTGAGTGACATCATCCCAATAAAATAGAACGTCTTTTTTAAGTAGGCGCATAATTCCCTTAGCGATCTCGACGTAGTTAGCGATAAAGAGTCTTAGAAAATTCGCCTTGCCCTATAGACTCTGAAGTTGAAGGATTGTGCGTGGGGGGGGCAACTGAATTATTGCCTCAACCTTGAGAGGATCGACCATGATCCCTGTTGTTGACACTATGAAACCTAACAAACATCCTGACGTTACGAAGAAGCTACACTTGTTTGGATTCAAGCAAATCTGAAAGTAGTGATAATGTTTGAAGATAAGTCGGAGGTGTGTGGGATGATCCGTTCTCTTGCGAGATCGAGATGCTAAATCATCTAAATAAGCCTCGACTATATGCTTAAGGTCATGAAAAGCAAAAGACATGGCCCGCTGAAAGGTTGCTCCAACATTTTTAAGACCAAAAGGAATCTTACAATACGCGAATGTACCCCATGGATAGATGAATGTTGTTTTGTGCTGGTATTCATGTTTGATTTGTATTTGATTATATCCCGAAAAACCGTCCATGAAAGAAAAGGCCTCGCAACCCACACATTCATCAATGATCTGGTCGATGAAAGGTGTGGGAAAATTATCTTTGGGTCAGGCCTTGTTCAAATCACGGAAGTTGGTACATACACGAATCGTGCCTTGTTTTTTATTGACCGGCACGAGGTTTGACACCCATTGGGTCAAATGGATAGGATAGATAAAACCAACTTTTAGCAATTTCTCAACCTCAACCTTAATGGCTGCTGCTTTCTTAGGGCTAACTGGATGAAGCTTCTACCGGACAGGCTTGGCATTTGGATATGTTGTGATTTCATGTTCAACTATTTTTGGATCGATGCCCGGCATTTCCTCATAAGACCAGGCAAAAACATCGTGGAATTCTTTAAAAAGATTAGTGTAGATTTGAATCTCTCCGGGGGAGCAGTCAACTTCGACGAAGACATTTTCCATGATGCCAAGGTTTCAGGAGATATTGATCTGTAAGGTTTCAACGATAGTTTCCATATTACCCTCAGCATAAACCTCGTGTGTAACTAAGGGATTAATAGGACAAGACCGATCTCCTGTCATAGTCATGGTGAATTCTCCTGCTTCAATTCAGCTTAACTCTAGGAGGAAGTATGATCTGTGATGAAGATCTTCCCAGGGTTTGTCTGGACTAGTCATTGTTTCTATTATTGCTTCATCAGAGGGAAAGACTAAGTCTAATGAATTGGTGTGAGTGAGAGAACCCTGAGCCCAAATAGGCTCTAGAAGGGGATCGAACTCTTGTGCAGGAGTTGGATCAGTGTGGGTTGAAGTTTGCTGGACTAAAGAATATGCTACTTCAGCTGTGGACAAGGGCATGGACATGACTGGGTGCCCTGTCCCATCCATCATGGCCGATGGGGAAGGAAGTATCCACAGATCGTCGAAGTAAGTCATGCGGAACAACAAAACTTGAAAAATCTCAACCTTATGGTGATTGGATATAAACTTGATATTGCCTTGCGGGGTCGGGTAATCGAAGGTACCCATCAAAGATGGGCACAAAGCAACCCCTATGTTGATGACACATGGTTGAGGATTATCAATCATCGGGACCGTGGATGCCCCCAATGCAGGGTCAGGTCTGGAGAAAGACAATTGATCGATGGTCACTATCCGACCCTCGTGTGGAAACAACAAGACCCAAAAAAATGTAGCAACCACAGCTTGCATGGCATAATTCCAACTCCTTCCTAACAAGAGGTTATAGTCGAGGGGAGAATCGACTACCTCTATCTTGACACACACGGTCTTCCCTCCTAACTGCACGGGGAAAGAAGGAATGATACCATGTGGTCGGAACGAACGACCATCGAAAGCAGTGAGGAGAGTAGGTGACAGAGACAAAACGGGCTGGCCAACGACCTTCTAACATGCCAATGACATAACACATGTCGAGGCACCCTCATCAACCACCGTGCGAAACATATTCCGAGTAAAATTTTTTGTGGGATAAGCCACTACTATCTGAAACGCTACGTGGTAAGGCAGGCGAGGTTTTAAGTTGGTTTTATCCAGCATGATTGTACCCGGATTACAAGTCTCGGTAGATTCTAAAGCGGTTAACAAGGCTTTCCTTTTGGAAGGGCATCTTTGGAGGACCTCCAAATCAGACATCGCACAAGGGGTTTGTGATAAATCTTCCACCACAGAGTAGTTCTGGGTGACCCTTGCGTTTGGGTTATGAGAAGCTTTTTTGAATGTGCCTTCGTGAATGCGTGTCATTGTTTCACCCAATGTCTTCTCAATCTGTAGAGGAAGAGATGGGAGTTCATCTTCTTTACCCTTCTCAGAAGTGCTTGGTTTACTATAGTCATGCGCTCTAGTCAATATAAAAGCATCACTTTTCACCATATATATGTTCACAGATGTGGGGTTGTGCGCCGACGGAGAGGGTCCTTAGCTGCCCCCTTCCGTGATTGTAGAGGCCTGTGTTAGATTTTTCCCATGTTGGAATGGATTGGTTAACACAATAGGCTATTATTGTTTCACAAACTTTTGGGCCTCTGCAAGCCGGGGACAAAGGTGGGTCGGGTGGTCTTCCGTGCACAGGTTGCATGGATACCTCACCTTCCATTTCTCAGTATTGCCCCCACCGACATTATCAATGAGTTTCTTATCCCCCTTACCCTTATTTCGTTGTTTTTTCTTTCCTTCAGGCTGCTGGGTGGCCTTTGGATTAGTCGATTGCATAGTGTGTACATCTGACGTTTTGGTAGGGGGACCAACCAAAGTAGTAGTTTGGCTGGCCGCTGTGTGTTGTATAGACAATTGTTGCAACTGAGTCGTTAGTTGCTCAACGGGATTTGTTTGTGATGAACCGACAATATCATCGGCATGTGGTCCAACTCTTTGTCTAGTTTTATCAAGTATTGAGCGTGGTGCATCTGGCAAGATCTCGTATAATAAATTGGACTGAGAATAGATTAGCTCAAGTTGTTGAGCTCTCATGATGGCGTCTTCTTTGGAAAATACTCCCGACGTCGCGACATCGTTGGAAAAATGTGGGACCAAAGACTTAAGAAACCACTCGAGCAGGAATGCTGGTGGGACTAGTACCTTAATTAAACTCTTTCTACGTCTCCATTCTCGAATGTGATCAAAGATATGGTCTGCTTTAGTTTGTGAGAAATTGGCCAACAATTCGGTGCCAGCGTCGTATCTCACAGGCAACTGGAAATGGTTTAGGAAAGCCATCGCTAGTTCACTGAAGGAAGAGTATCTTGAGAAGTCGAGCTCAATGTACCATTTCTTGTCACTCCCAATGAGAGTACGTTGAAACAATCGCAACTGTATGGAATCGTCTTTCAACGAATTAGATGAGCACCAAAGATGGAATGTAGTCACATGATCTCCTGGATCTTCGTTAGGCTTGGCCTCAAACTTTGGGATGTCTGAAGGCAACTTCGTCGGCATAGGAGGCCAACGTGGATGTGACAGATAGTGTCATTCAACAACCTTGTCAAGTCTGGCAAATGCAAGGTTGCCAGGAAGGGTAGTTTGGGTTGTTGGTGATAACCTGGGAAAAAGGGGCCTGGAGTTTGACTGGCACCGGGTTGCCAGGAAAAGTTCGGCTGCTGGCCCGAATGCTGGTAGAAACCATGGCCATGGACAACATATGGGTTTTGCGTGTGAGGAGACATCATCGGCGGATTTCCAAAATAGGACATAGATGGTTGGGCATGCATTACATTCGAAGGACCTTGGGAAGGGTTGCCCCATGTCGGTCTTGTGGGGATAAGCATAGTAATTTGTCTAGGGTTCCATTGATTGTGGGAATAATTACCCTAGATCGGCATTCCAGACGAGGGAACGGATCCCTGCCAAGAATTCCAAGGCCTTGATGTGGAAGAAGTTCCTGGGTGTGCCCCCTATGTAGGAATAGTACCCTACATAGGAATATATTGTCTGAAACCAGGGTTGCCCCCAGTTGGGAAAGTAGCTGACGAGAAGGCATTGTTACCAAATGCACTGAACAAAGAAAACGGTGTCGACCCTACCGACATATTATGCGAAGGTGGTCCTTGACTCCCAACTCCAAATAAACTATGGTGTGTAGGTTGCCCGATGGATTGCTGATGCGAGCCACCGAGTGAAGGGGACGAAGGAGGTATATGACCTCCCTCGTAAGGGAAAGCGTTAAAGGAGTAGGAGTGCCCCCCATGTGACCTTGCAAAGGAGCATTAGAGCTCCCTGCCCCCAGACCTAAAGTTTGTAAAGTGGAGTAGGAAAGTACAGGACTTGTACCTGAACTAGGCATCCCGTATGAGAATGGAGGGCCTATCGCACTTGGTGTGAAAGGGGTTGTGGCCGCAGCCAAAGATGGGATCGGACCACTGTGTGATGTAGAGGCGGTCAAGACCATGGTGGCTTGAACTGGTGACAGTGGGTTAGGAGGTGGAAACTCTCCTGTGGTGACAACCATAGTGGGAATTGAATAATTCCCAGAAGGAGTAACAACATTTGTTTCCATTGCTGTGTGCGACACTGTCTGGCACTCGTAAGGATGAATCGGTATGATGGTGGGTGATGAAAGATCAGTGGTGGAAGTTTCAACTAGAACAAAATCTTGTGCTCCAAGGTCTAAGACGGTCGATTCCTCTGGATGTTGGTTGGGCAATATTTCTTGTGACCCGGTCGCTTCAAAAGACCCTTGTTGGTCTAGCTTTCGCCTTAGTGGTGGTGGGGGTGGCTCTAGTGTAACCAGCGGCAGGCCAAGAAGCCTTCATGACTAGTGGAGCTTGTGATCCTCCACTGTGTGAGAAGATCAAAGACACACTAGGGTAGTCTAACCGTTCAAAAACAACACGCACTAAAAAGGTCCCTAGAAGATAAGACAGGCAAACACTAAATTAATTGGAAGAACAGTTACAACAACCAACACTAGAGCAACTTACCAGTGCAAGTGCAACTCAAAAATGGAAGCACCCTCTAGGTATACTCTGCAAAGTGTGGCCCGATGTCTATCCTAGGTACCGCGGTATACCCCCGCAGTCACCTGTGTATGTCCCTAAAAAAGATAGGAAACTAGGTTGCCAGCGCGCGAATAGTCACTAGGCGGGTATAGTCGAAAGTCGAGTAGACCAAAATGAGCAGGGTATCAAGCCCGAAACCTGTCAAGGGAATCGCAAGCAAGTGGTCCAGAAGACAACTGAGGACCTTGAATGGATTCGAGACCCATGAAGCCTTGTGGCAAATGCAATCGACGGAATCCCAAAACAAGCGCTCTATATGTGTTCTCCACTACGATTGGTCCATCTTTGGAGGGGTTATCTCCGCTACCTTTCTGCACATGACCTCGTGTTTATCCCCTGTGTTAGAGGGGGGTCCCATATAAATTTCACGATACTAGACTTGGACACTCCCTAACTCAGAGTCCAATGTTTGATTTTAATGGCCTTGAAGAGTTTCCTCTCCAACCTAATCCAAGGCCCTAATCCTGAACTAGTTGGTTAACCCTGCAAACATAAAAGTCTAATAAATTTTAGATTTAGCATTAATTTTATGGCTTGTCTTATGTCAAGGGGTATGAAAGTGAAACTGATGATGTTTAAAAGACGAAAGTAAAAATGAATAAAAAGCTGGAAACAAAAACCTTCACTTAATGCAAAATTTCAACAATTTTTCAAATTTTATTTTTTATTTTTCTAAGATCTTTTGAATCAACGAACTTAAAGAAGGATTTCAATCAACTACGAGCTACTTATGATCTAAGTAAACTATCAAGAACTTAAGAAAACAAAGATTTTTCCCTGGCTACTAATGCTAAATCACACTTTTCAACCAAACAAGAAAATGAAAGAGATTTTTTTATTTATTTAAATGCTGATAAAGAAAAAAGGAAAAATACCAAGAAGTAAAAAACCAAGAAAAACAATTCTGGCCTAATCGCAGATCGTAAAGAATCACTTCAAGAAATCACACACTAACAACTTAAAAAATGACTCTCACACTTGTCTAAAAACCCTAATTTTTTTTTTAATGACAACTTTCAAGTGAAAAAAGCAAGCTAAGGCTAAGATCAATCCTAAGCTATTGACTGCTAAGACAGAGATTCAAAAATCTGAGAGGTATAACTCTCGTCAAGGGAAAGGATGATTGCCTTACCCTCAACAAAAACTATCCTGCACAAGCACACTACTAACAATCCAACAACAAGCGTGTGCACGCGAGCTGTGTAAAGCCAGAGGGAGTGTACACGCGTTTTGGCCTTATACAGGCCGCGTGTATCTCTAAAAATCTGAAACAAAATAAAAACAGACAAACCAAACCAGGAAGAGACCACTGATATTGAGAACTAGGATGTCTTGAAGGCTTAGACACTCTCTTTAATAGAAACAAGGAAAACAATGTAAGGAAAAAATTCGTAAAACAAACTAATATGAGATAAGACTGCAAGCAACCAAGACTTAGACAAAGTTCCAGAAAACCCCTGAAATTTATTGGTTCTAATAGGGAAGAGGATGATTGCCTCCAAAATTTTCTGGAATCTACACGCTACTGTTACTTCTGCAGCTAGTGTTTACACGCGGGCTGCAAGAAAGTAGGCCACGGGTACACGCGTGCAGACCTTATGCAGGCCACGTGTACCTCTGTGTGTCTTGAAAAAACACAGTCAAGAAAATAATAGAGATAACTGGTATGGAAGACCAGACTCTCTTCTAGCTCAGAATTTGTAGAAACTTCAAAAAACAGGCAAGAAAACCAGTCTTTTAAAACTACCCCCCAAAAAAAAAATTCCCAGGAACCCTAGAGACATCCCCAGTATGGTCACCAATTCTATTGTGGTGGGAAATCCCCCTATGGACTAGCAAATAGGGTTATATTATGCATGCAGATATGACCAAAAGAAACCTACTTTCTACCTTCGTCCCCAGACCTAATCCCCATTTATTTTCAACAAATACATGGTTAGACCAACATACCTTGTTCCGGATGTTCGATGTCGATCCTTCTTCACGCTTGATCGCTTGTTGGAAACTATCCTCTCAATATTGACCTACGTACAAAACAAGCAACAAAATACACATGAATTTTACCTACAGACTAATGGGTTAGAGATTCAAACATATATCTACTGAACTATGAAGAACTCATATAGTGGGACGGGAAAATCATTTCTATATTATTAACTTTAATAAATCAACTTACAATGTCGAGACTGGCCACTGCTCCGCGAATCCTGATCCTGGGCTCCTCTTCAAATGTCCTCTGACTTCTTTGCTTTGTATGTCTTCTTGCACAAGGATGGATAAAGGGTTGGGACAATGGGAATTTGCAATTGGGCATAGTTTCTTTACTCTTTTTCTCCTCCTCCAAATGGGACCTCTACCCCTTCTTTTATAGGCTAGAAGAAGCTAGGTATTTGGATGAACCCTCGGCCATGCATGGCTAGGAGTTTCAGTTAACTCACCCAAAGCTATGTGTTCTGTCGACAACTTTCGTTTTTTCATGCTTTTGTCTGTCCACGCGTGTTGTTTTAGGTCAGCTAGTGTGTACACGTGTGCAGTAATGGAGTAGGGCATGTCGGCCCTTATAAAAGAGGTTTTTTAAAGAGTTGTTCAACAATGCTTTGGAAAAGAAGGGATCTGAGATGGCCTGATGCCAGGTAAGCATGTATGGTGCAAATTAGGGTTATAACAATGGTGTGGTTCCACATGGCTCATTTATGTGATTCCATGTGGCACCTATTTATTGGTTCGTTTGTATTGGCAAAAGTTGAAGTCCATTGGGGTTGAACCTGTGACCTTCGGTCCGAGTGGTGAATGGTTTTGCAGAGGCCGGGCTACTAGCCCACCTGCATTGGTACTTGGTATATAATGTGCAAATGTTATATTTAAAGTTATGCGATTGTTCCAGTGACGAAGGATAGGGCTAGGGCTAGGCCCCAATCCCTAATGCAAACCATAAAATATACCACATGACCGGTCACATATGACCCAACTCTAATACCATTGGCACATATGTTGTGTTGTTTGGAACAGCCCCCGGTTTTGACATTATCCCATATGACTCGGACCTAAAACTATAGTGTGGAAGTTCAGGAGTTAGCCTGGGTCAGTCGGACTAGCCCGCCAACCAAGGGCGTAACCAAAGGCCACAACTAGGGGCTAGGCTAACTATTGGCATCGACTGACGTGGCAGGTAGAAGTTGTATGCTGACTAGGTTGGCAGGTGTGCGAATCATATCATGTCACATGGAATTCATTTGGGTGAATGGTGTGGTGCCACATGGCCCAGTCATGGGATGCCACGTGGCACCCATTTATTGGTTTGTTTGTATTGGAAAATGTTGGAGTCCATCGGGGTCGAACTTGTGACCTTCGATCCAGGTGGCGAATGGTTTTACAGAGGTTGGGCTACCATCCCACCCGCATTGGTACTTGCTATATAATGTGAAAATGTTATATTTAAAGTTATGTGATTGTTCCAGTGAAAGAGGATAGGGCTAGGGCTAGGCCCCAACCCCTGACGCAAACCATACAATATACCACATGATCGGTCACATATGACCCAACTCTATACCATTGGCACATATGTTATGTTGTTTGGCATAGCCCCCAGTTTTGACATTATCCCATATGACTTAGACCTCAAACTATAGCGCGAAAGTTTAGGAATTAGCCCTGGTCAGTCGGGCTATCCTGTCGACCAAGGGAATAACCAAAGGCCATGACCAGGGGCTAGGCTAACTGTTGGAGCGCGTGGAAGAATAGGACAGGGCCATATGGCCACACCTATGGCCAAGGGTCGAGATCTAGGGGCCAAACCAACACGCCATACTAGCACAGGTCCACATGGAGGGCGCCAGGTGACCAGGAGCCCGAGAAAAAGGGTTTGCGCCCAATTTATGCCAAGAAAGTGGGTTTTAAACTTTATTTTATGATTTTAATTGGATTTTTCAGCAGTTTTGTGGGATTTTGGTCATTTTTGGAGGATCTTGGGTCCTTTTTGAGGCCAGATCTCGGGGAGAAGTTGGGAGGTTTTTACCCACTTCAAGCCTATATAAACTAGAGGTTCTTAAAGCCATGGAAAGAGGTTCAAAACAAGAAAATGCTTAAGAATTTTTGAGCCAAAGCCATTTTTATGCAGGGAAGCCATTGAGGAGAGCACCTTTGCGGGCCATTTTTGGGAGCTCTGTTCATCCGTTTTCAGTGCTGTTAGTTTTGTTGGGTTCTGGAGATCTAGTAGAACATGACCAGATCAGTTTGTAATCCTTTTGGCACTATTATGATGTACTTTTAAATCTTTGAAAAAAAATAATAAAGCCTCACCCATTGAGACAAAGGCCCAGAGACGTAGGCGAGATTGCCGAATTCCGTTATCAACTTTTGTTGTTCTGGTTTACTGTTTCTTTATGCTTATTTCCATATCTGTATATTGTTATATGTATGCCATGTTTCATATTTAATTCTTCCTCTTTCATCAGTTTCCTAAATGGTAATTTAACTCATGCTTTAAACTCAACCATTGTTGTTTAAAAGATCTTTTAGGATCAAGAATACACAAGAACAGAGAAATGAAACAGAGAACCAAGAGCCTTTACTTAAGAACAAATTGTTACATTATGTGAATTGAAAGAAAATAATTTGGAAGAGATGTTTTCATTATTCCAGAAATTGGAAATCATGAAGTTTTCTCATCTATAATAAAGTTATAAAATCTCACTATCATAGGTGTAATCCCTAGTGCCTTAAAGGATAATTGGAATCCCCCTATCCACCTCTCTCTAAACAAAAGAGAATCACATTTTGTAAAGGTAAAGTCTTGGGGAAAGGATTTCCTAATCACATGGGACATGGAAGTATCTCCATCGGGGATATGGATGCTCACTAGAAATAGAGAAAGGCTTGTGACACCAGGGTGACTTCGTCGGTGCTATGGATGCTTGTTGGCAGTGGAGCAAGGCTTGTGACACCGAGGTGAATCTGTCAGGGCTATGGATGCTTACTGGAAGCAGAGAAACACCAAATAAATACACAATAACTTATATTCTCAGCATTCTTGATGTTATGTTTTCGTTATACTCCCTGCACCTTTTCCTTTAGTCATTTATCATATGAATAAGAAATTATTTGAAAGCAATTTGATCAAAGGAAAGGGATCATCCTTCTTCGTATTTCCCAAGTTCTCGTGGAATCCAAGCTATGAGACCTATTGTTTCTCTCTTGAGATTTTTTGTGATGAGTGCTCCCTTCCCAAAATATGTGTGGACATCATATTACAGATATTCAAGGATTTTCCCAGTGTGTTGCCATTTGTTGTGATAGGCACTACAACCCTCCATTTTCCTTCTTTCCCTTTTAAATTTCCATTTTGATAAAATGGAACCCCTTATTTTTTATGATTTGAGAGAGCCCTTAATTGACTGCTCTCTTTACCTCAAGACTTTTTTGGGAAGTCTCACTTAACTTAAGAATAAATTGGAAAAAGGAAGAACTTGAAAAAACCAATTTTTGAACAAGTCTGGGAAAATTGACCAAGTTAGTTTCAACTCTTCTGATGTACATTGGAGGAGTTCCCTATAACTCCTATGATGTACATCAGAGGATTTCCCCTATTCATCTTCGATGAACCTCTTATCGCGTAGGTTAACATTAACTCCTCTGATGGAATCAGATGAGTTTGGTCCAACTCCATTGATCCCCGTCGAAGGAGTTTCTTTCAAGTTTGTCGATGCACTCAGATGACTTCCTCTCAAGTATTTCGACCATAAATACCCTATCAACTCAACATTTAATGCTAAAACCATTGATTCCTATATTTACCAAGTAGCAACAAATCTTCATTATCCCGCTAAGGAATCAAAGTGAGGAGAGATCTCTTCAGAGTAGGAACATGCCGAGCCATTACGTCTGGACTCACAGCCTACCGATATCCTTCACATGACATTGTACTACTGGGAATTCTTCATTTTATTGCTAGGATTATGGTTTCCTCCTTGGTTATTTTCACACTCCATTTTTCTTTGCTTCTTCATGTCGTCCCTTTGTTTCTTCCACTACTCTAACCCGAGCCCATTCTGTAAATAGTGTTCACCAAACACTGTCAACCTTCTTGCTTGCACCTTGACAAGATTTTCTTGGATTACTTTCGCTACACAGAATTCAAATATTTATGTTCCCCCTTTAGACAAATTCGATGAAGCCCCAACCCTAGCATCTCTACCAAGAAAAAGGAGCAAAGGTTGTTTTCCAATCTCAGTCAGACCCCTAAGTCAAAACCATACCCTTGTCATTTCCATAGGTTTTCATTGGAAATGATTTTGGTAAACCCTCTGATCATATCAAAGGATTTCTTGTTAACTCCTCTGATACGATCAGAGGAGTTCTAAGAAACCTCTTCGCCCATTCAACCCTTACTAGAGAAACTTAGTATTAACTTCTCTTATCATATCATAGGAGTTCCCGTTAACTCCTTCGATATGATCATAGGATTTCTAAGTAATTTTGTCTATTCCCGTTATGCTTTGGAAGCTCAAGACTAAATACTCTGATGTGTTGTCGGAGTATTTAGAACTAACTCCCCTGATAAAAATCAAAGGAGTTGTCCTAAAATACGCCAATCAGAACTATAACAATCAAGTTTTTAATGTTCCTCACAGGCCTTAGCACAAACTCCTCCGATTTGCATTGGAGGAGTTAGTCCTTAAACCTCATATTTTTCCTTTTAAGCATACTTTTCACCTGTTCTTCCTCAATTTCCCACCAAGTTGATCAAGCATGCATGCCATCACTTTAATGTCCTTAGGTGATGATTCTCTACATAGTAACAACCCCAATAAGTTCTATTATAGTTTAAATTCATAAAATGCATTTAATTTTAGGTTACATTTTGATATATGCATTGAACTCACCTTTTCTTATAGGTTCAAGCATGTCACCTCAAAAGAAAACAACAAGCAAGGTATCTGAAGCTTAGGCCTCTGGTAGTGGCCAACAAACAGAAGGTGATCCATAAATTATCGGAGCCACATATGACGATACATTAGGACTCCTTGAGAAAGAATGAGAAACACTGAAATGGGGAGAAGTATACCATATGTTCAAAAAATCTAACTTCTCTGTCGAAGCCGAATATCCAAATGAACCCCAAGTATTTAAGAATATCAAAAAGTCAGGAATCTTCAGAGTAGATACACACCCAACAATTTTCCCCTTCACATATTCCATCACATGGATTCTAAAGAAAATCAATGTAAATGGTAGATATATCTGCAATGTAAGGAAATAACCCATAGCTTCATTCAGATATGAGTATTTGGACAAGTGCTATCATATTGAGAAGGGAAGAAAGAGGTTGTATAACAAGCTCCTTAGTGAGTTTGAGTACATGCCAAAAGACCTATTCCCCAAGAGGTATAGAGTAGACAAGCAATTCAAGTACATACGTAAAAGTGGATATCCCACAAGTTCCCTAAGAAGACCCTATCAGTACTTGGTAGCCAAGTTGTGTAGATTATATGGGGAACCCGATACATCACAATTCTCCCTATATTACATGCCCCTAATATACTAATGTGCAGATGCAGGGACACCATTCAATTGGGAAGAATCATGTCTGAGAATATCACAATGGCCATCTCTGAAGTAAAGGGAACCCACCCAAAATGTTTCCAAGCTTCCATATGTATTCATACCTTCTGGACATCATGTACACAACCCACAAATACCCCAGGATGGGGTGGAGTTGGTAGACTTATGGCCCATCAATTCATGTATACTATAAGGTGCTTTGGGACCACAAGTACTGCATGGAATACCAAAATATATGTGAGCACTTTCTGGCCCCATTATACAAGTTCAATTTCTACACCACTCCCCCATGCATGAATGATAACTCTATAACAGTCATAAGGATAATTGGGGACTTGTATCTCATGTAGCATGACATGTATATAAGGGTATATGGTGCAATGAAACCATCCCATTTTCTTCCCTGATTTGTGACCAATAAGATCCTACTCCAAGAAGTGGCATACCAGACCATCATACATGGATTTGGGGGAATTGTATATCGAATAAAGAAATCAATCTGGCCCATGTTGCCACTACATGTTGGAAATTACTTCTTCAAGAATACCAAGAAAGCCCAAGCAGAGGTAAATACCCTTCTATCATATCACTTCATAGAAGAGTGGTACAAAAGTCATGACCATAAGAGCGTCATGCGAGAGAACTTCAATAAGATTGGTCTGCCCTAGGAGTATACCACAAACATTTGTGAGGAGGAATACGTGCACCAAAACAACCATACTTACAATGAGGTCATCTTCAACAGGCATGGCCAGCCAAGAGGAAGGATCATAGATGAAGAAAAGGCTAGGGAGGAAGCCAAGAAGAAAGAAGAGGAAGAGGAAGTTGAGAAATCACCCCTTACTTCCACCTTGATACACTTAGTTTCATAAGAAGAGGTAGAGAAAGGACCGACTAATAAAAAGAGGATGGATAAGGAGAAAGTCTTGAAAAAGAAAAATGATGCGGGAAAGAAAAAGCGAAATATTGATGCAGACAAGGCCAGGGATAAAGTTGAGGCAGAGGAAAAAGCTATAGTAGAGTGAGAGGTCAAACAAAAAGGAAGCTAAAGAGGCAACTGACAAAGCGGTTGAGGTTGAGAGACAATGGAAAGAGGTATAATATAGAGGGGGTGACACCCACCCAATGGAAATAGATATCCCATAAATGTCTATTGTAGATATAGGAATAGACATATCGGGCAATGTCCTAGGACTCAAACGCTGGGAACCATTCCAACCAATTGAAGTGATTGACTTAAGGAGCTTCACCTATGACAACAAGACATGTATAATTGTAAAGGAATAGGTGAAGAAAGTGCTAGCAATGGAAGGGATGCCCATATCAGTTGTCACATACGTCCCTGTGATAGGATATGTGAGGGAAAAACCCATAGCAATGACTATTGTTGGCTCTGCATTCATGAATGGTAATGTAGATAACATCAAGTAGAATGAGGAAAAAGAGGTGAGAATCAGAGAACTAGAGGAAAGACTCCAACAAGTTAGATTTGATGAAAGTAACCTTCAAATTTTTAAAGTTAGTGCCAAGAAGGTCAGGAGAGAATTACAATAATCCATATTGACATGCATGCTCACCTACACCTATTTCAAGAAGTGACCACCCTAATCATATAGCAGAGTAATCAGATACAAACAAAGCTGACACAATACAAAACTATCTGAGAAGGCATCAACAACATCAACAGGTGGATTGCTAAAAATCCCGATGCACCTCCATAATTATGCAAACCATCAAAAGTAGACCAAAAAAATAGACTTGTATGCACTTGACCATTGTCAACAGGTGGGAAGAAAGTCAATAGGGAGGTTACTAAATCACTTACAATATGCTCAAGGATACACAAAGCTGCACATGAATTAATCAAGAGCAACATATTACCAAGGCTAGATGAGCTTGGGAAGAATATCATGACATAAGAGCTAGTAGACAAGGTGCATGGCAACAAAAATCAAAGGAAGGAAGTGGTAGATGCTTCTACTACCATCTCCAAAGACCTCATAGATAAACATTTGTAGCAACCTGTAAAACTCTATACCATGATACATGATTTCATGATGACACTAGAAAAAGACATGAGCACCCTTGGAGACAACATGGCCATGAACAATGTAGCCCTGGAATAGCTGAATTACAGAAGGATCATATCCTTGTATGATCAAATATATATCTGGACGATATACATCAGGGACAAAAACCCATGAATGAAGACAAAACAATGTCTTGATAATGTCAACACATGTTTTGTGTTTTGTCTTTTTTCAACCACCCCTAATTTTGTCATTATTGTACACTTGTCACTGGGAAGTAGGAAGTTGAACCATTTTTGTAACCACCTCTTCAAGAAGAAGGAAAAGAGTCATCCAACAATTACTAAGAAGTGTATAATAAAGAGTAGAGGCTTAGTGTGAAGGGGATTTTGACTCTTCAAACATTGTCTATTTTTGAACTATTTCGGGAACACAATGTCAACTAAAATTGGGGAGTTTTTCTTTGGAGTTTTCATGTATTATTGTTGAAACTGATAATAAGGAGAAGCCCTCATGGCCAACCTTTTTTTGAGAAGGAATTATTTTGTGTGAAACAATATAAGCGGTGAATTGTTTCAACTAAAGATGAATGTTGTTCATACAGACTATAAGAATGCTAGTTGTTTATAGATTAACTCTTATGCAATATGTTTTATTCTACAGGTTTAAGTGTTTCTTCGAATATGTTTATGCCTTGATATTCCGAGTTGTTAATTTGTGCATGTTGTAATTTGGACTAATGATGCAGGAGCATCGCTATCAAATCAAAACAAAGTGGATTTGGAAGCGAGGTCGACACATCAATGCATTGAAAGAGCCAAAATGACTCTTAACCAACTTGGAAGTGGTGTGGAGATCTTTTTGAATCTCTCGTTAATTAATTAGTTGTATGTAAAGTCGGGCCACCGTTTTGAATTGACAGATTATTGAAAATCCTTACACGACTGTAATAAATTACAGGTGTAGGATATTAGCCCATATGAATCATTAGGTTGCATTAATTAAGCCGAGTAGGTAACCGTTGGAGTAGAAGGTGATAGAATTTAGATAGGAGGAAGAAGAACAAAGAAGGCTCTGGGTCCTTAGACAAGTTTTCATTGTAGTTTTGTAAGAGGCATAAGTTGTAATCATGTATTTATTTTTGAAATGAATAGAACAGAGAGAATTTATCCAATTGTACAGTGTTGATACTATTTTACAGTTGTTATGTGTTTTGTGGATGTATGATGTTCATGGTGAAGGAATGAATTTACGAAGAATTGAATAAGTTTCAAGTATTTTCTCTTCTATAAGTTATGCAAGGAGTGTGTGTGAGAGACTCTTTTTCGACTCAAAGCTCAGAAGATATAGCGTGGAACTTTTGTATGCAAAGTATGCATATTAAGCGCAAGGAGTGTGCATGCGAAGTCTTTGACTTGGAGAAAAAAATTGGCTTTTTCTCATAAGAAAGTGCAGAGGTCAGTTGCAAGGAGTGCACAGGACCAAAAATCGATTAAGTGTCGAAGAAATCCTTCAGAAGAAGAATTTGCAGAAGTTGGACAAGATAAAGGGTTAAGATCTATCCAAGAGGAGCCGAAGGAAACAAGGACCGTTGATTTAAGGAGGGATTTGCGTCAACAGATCATAAGCTCTAGGTAAATTGCAATTGGGTTTCAATTGAGAATTGAGACTGCTGAAACCCGAAGACCCAAAGTAAATCTGGACTGTCAGATCCAAAGGGACACATGGCGACAGATCACGAACTTCGGATAATAATACTCTGGGAAGTTTAGAATTGAAATCTCCGAACCCTGAAGGTCCGAAGTAAATTATAACCGTCGATTTAAGGAGGACAAATGTTAAAAAATCTTTTATTTCAGGAGATAACCATTATGGAGAAAGCAGGAGTTGATATTTGAAACTACCAACGCCCGAATCACGAAATAAATAACAGTCGTTGATTTAGAAGGGTTAGTTCTGATCCGTAGAATTGGGAAAGGACAATCTGAACCGTCAAGATCTTGAGATCGATGATCACGAAGGATTGAAGGGACGGAAAGTACTTGGATGTTAAAAATTTGATAGCGGGCCGCAATTGAAACCATGGTATTGCGAAAAGGATGTGTGGCGATTGGTAGCGAATTGCGGGGAGAAAAGTGGGTTGATCCCAAACCACTTTAGATCACGCCCGAAGTCATGCGTGGACATAACCTGAGGTCACATGCAGGAAGGAGTTAACGGAGGAGGAGCTAGTGCATGAGTCGTGATCGCTCAGTAGTGAGAAGAAGAGATCGCGAGTGTTACATAACTTGCATCGAGAGACAGAAAATGCCTGTGTTTATTTACAAGCGAGACCATTAAGGTTTTAGAAAGCTAATTCAGCTCCGAGAATTGAAGATCCTTGATCGGGAGGTCACGTAGCCCCAAGGAGAAAGGGGGGGTTTGCACCAACTAATCTGGTTATATGCATTTGTACACTCTTGTTTCTAATTCTTCTCTTCTATTCCAACTATCTTTGTCGGAGTTTATGCAGGATTCAGTTTCATTTTTCAACTCACTGGTTACTTTTGTGTGCTCCTAGTTAGGATAGATTAGATTAGATTAGTGATATATTAGTTTTCTTTTCATATATAGTCTTCATCTACATATTTTCATTTCATATTCACTCATCATCCATCCTCATCGGTAAACTAGTCCATAATTGGCCAAAACCCCCAAAATAGTATCAATAGCATGTAGGCTAAATTCTGGGTGGGAATCCTAATCCAAAGGGTGCATAGTCTAGTTGGGACCATGTACCAGGGATTACCCCTTGTTGTTGTCAGGAAAATTCATACCCATCAACACCAACCCAATGGACAAGGGCTAGGATGATCTTGAACCTGCAATCCAAGCTTGCTGACTAGATCCGTTGCTATGATATTAACATGTGAACCAGAGTTGAACAAAGCATCTATCTTGGTCTTGTTGACCCGTATATAGATGTGGAAGATCTTGGTCATCTCCTTCTCTTCCTAGTGATAAAGGATACTCATATTCACCTCCTTCTGCATAAATGTACATACAATATTTTCATCCACATTAGAGATACTTTCAACATGTTTTCTTAAATATGTGGATATAATATTCTTTTTCTTTTCGTCCTTCTTGTAGTTCTTTGGGTTCAAATTTGGATGTAGTTTCCAACACTTTCCTCAGTGTGACTGTCAATATTGCAATGGTTGCAATGGTTTCTAGGATCCTTTTACCAATGTGTAGTGGATGTAATCTTCATATCCTTTCCCCCTTTCCACTTCATCTTCCCCTCCTTGGAAGCTTCCTAGTTCTCTTTCTTTAGAACCACTTGGCTGCCCCCTCTTTTTCCCTATGTTTTCCAGGTATTTTGCTTGTACACATGCCTCATCAACTATCCTTGGCTTGAAGATCATCACCTACTTTCGTAGATGATTTTGTAAACCCCGTAGATACTTGAGAAGTACATTTGGGTTCCTGGGAAATATAGCCAACATGATGGCCATCTTTCTAAACTCAGTGGTGTACTCATGTACACTCTATCCCTATATTTGCTCGAAGTTGTGCCACCAAATCCATTGGTCCTATACATACCCAATAAGGTATACTTAGGACTTGATGGGGGTTTTTAAGTCCTCCCACCTAGTTATTGGTGGATCACCCTCCAACCTAAGTGTTTCTATATGGATTTCCCACCAGGTTAAAGCATGCCCCTCTAACTTCAATCTAGCAAATGAAATATTTTTCTCTTCATCTATATGGTGAATGCTAAAATAAACTTCTAGTTTTTGCAACCAATGATTCAGTTTTGACGCATCGATCTCACCTTGGTATTTCTTTATGTCCACTTTCACTTCCATATTGAATAGTGACTATGAAGGGTTAACGACACTCAAACTTCGCTTCTCTTTCTCAAGTTCTTTTCGTGACTCCTTTACTAGGTATTCTCGATCTCTCAATTTCCTCTCTGATTTAGAGCCCCCATCATCTCTAAATGGTCTGATATTACTTGTTAGAGCCACCGTGAGGAGGTTCATATTATGGTTGATTTTGGCAACATGTTCTTCCAACCTCTCAAATCTCTCTTTTTCTAGATCGCGAGGGTTGTTATCAACAAAATCGTTTTCCATGACTAGGGTTTCTACAAATTATCTTTAAGTAGATTCCCGGATCATGAAAATTCCCACAAATACCCAAAAGAAAACTTGCTCTGTTACCAACATGATTTGTAAACTTCCATGGATATTCCACTGAACATTTCGTCACAATAGATCTGATAAATAAAACTGAAATCTACACTATGAAGGTTAAATTTATTTAGATTCCATAATATTTAGTTACTAA
>ML794073.1:7450-27105 GCA_009831015.1 Picea engelmannii
CACTACCACATCAAGTAATACATAAGTACTTGATCAACAACGTATGGTTGCGAACGGCGAAACATATTCACCACAGTAGTCCTCATCTACTGTCATATAGTCTTCATAACAAACATCTGAGAGCATCCTGCATAGAAACAATGCTATGATAAAAACTGAATCATCTGGGCCAATCTTTCACTCACGTCTGTGAGATCTGAAAGAATGTCTACCACCATAGTAGTCTTCAACTGCATAGAAACAATGTTATGATATAGATTGAATTATCTGGGCCACTCTTTCACTCACATCTGTGAGCTCTGAAAGAATATATGCCTCATGAACAATGGAACATATCCACCACAGTAGTATATCTCTACTGTCCATAGCAATCATCTGATGCCATCCTGCATAGAAAAATGCTATTAAAGATAAACTGAATCCTCTGGGCCAATCTTTCACTCATGTTTGTGAGATCTGAAAGAATGTCTGCCCTCATCAGCAATGGGCTATCTGCCTTATTCTTCACAAACAAGGAAGAAAGATTATTTCTGATTTCTGATCCTGGACCATTTCTCACCCCAGGCCATTCCTCCGACACTAAACAAAGTGTAACTTGGAGAGAATGAGTCTTCCCTAAGAAATGTTTGGACCATTCCTTACCTTGGGCCATTCCTCCGACACTAAACAAAGTGTAACCTGGAGAGAATGAGTCTTCCCTAAGGAATGACTATCCTTGATTGTTGAGCCTGGACTATTCCCCACCCTGGGCCATTCCTCCGACACTAAACAAAGTGTAACCTGGAGAGAATGAGTCTTCCCTTGAAGAATAACTATTCGGACCATTCCCCACCCTGGGCCATTCCTCTGACACTAAACAAAGTGTAACCTAGAGAGAATGTATAACCCTAGAGGAATGTTTGTCCTGCATCAACCTCCAAAATGGACCATTCTTCGAAACTGCTCACAACTATGAACTTCGAAAGAATGACTGCCCAGCGAGGCAGACCATTCTACTTGACCACTACTCAGAGTGACTGCCAAGAAGAATGACTGTCCTAGACCACTCCCCATAATGGGAAGTCCCTGTCTATGATACATCAGCAATCAGTCTGCCTCCCATGTTAACTACAATGGAGAGTCACTGTCCATCAGAAATCTCAATCCACTTTCCAAACAGGAAAGCATCTGTCCAATCTGGACTATTTTTCAATTACAAAGATAAATAATATTTTCAATGCTCCCTCCTAACTGGAGAGTTATTTCAATCAAAAAAATAAATGTTTGCGTACCTTCTTCTAGTTTGGAGAGTCTTCCCTTCCAGCTAAGAGAGTTACTTCCATGGGCTCTAGCTTGAGTATGCAAGTTCTTTCATCTTGAATAGAGGCTTGACCAAAAATGTATGCTTATATGCTCATCTGTGGAGATATGTATTGGAGAAATCATTTTCTCCCTTCTGGACTTTATCATGGATAATGTAATGCTTGTACTGTAGTCTGGAACACTGTGAAGGTTTCATGTAGATCTGAACAATAGATTATATCATAGTTGGAGAACTGGAACATATCCATGTGGTACTTCTTCTATCATCATGAGATCTGATCTTCTGAGTAGTCATCTTGATGTTATAGGAAATCTCCACCACGCTTCTGCTGTGCACTGGAGGTTCTCCACCAAGTTGTCTTCTTCTTATCTACATATAGGAGTCTCTTTCTGGTATGCCTCAAAGTCTTGAGATTGCTCTTCATACGTTCTTTATTCAATTTTTCTGGAGAACATTCTTTGCATTCGTCTGTTGTAGAATTCCGACTCATGGATGTTGCGGATGATGTAATGACTTATATAGAGATAAGTCTGGTGTACTGGAACAAGTAATCATCGTAGTCTTCTCCCTCCATCTGGGAGAACCTCTGGTTCTGGATCTTGCAATGCTTTCATTCATAAGTCTTCCATACACTGTTCTTCATCATGACTTTCAATTCTTATACCTGATTGCTTTCATATTAGGCTTGGTAATCTTGTGATTATTGATGTAATGACTGGTTGTTCTAACTTTTCTTTCTTTCTTGGAATCTTCATGTTCTTCTTCATGTTTTTCATTATCTCTTGGATTCATGGCGATTCCATGTTCTAGAGATTCCACTTCTTCTTTTCATCATAGGATACTTTTAATGCTTTTCTTCGAAAAGGTCTTCTTCTGCGGTTGAGCTGAACACGCACTGTCCTTCATGGCTTCTACCATGGATATATACATTTCATCATCTTCAATGGATCATAGGATTAGCTCCCTCCTAATCCTTGCTTTATATAACAGAGTCCACGCTTCCATCTGCATCCTTATTGTCTTCTACAATATATAATTGGCTCTTCTGTCTGACATAGTCCACGCTTCCATCTTAGTTGACGTCATAAGTATTTCTCCAATTTCTCTTGATGTCTGACTTCTAAGTCTCTTCATGATTGATTCAGCTTATCTTGCAGTAGCTTCCACATGATTTGTATTTCATTCTTTCATGTGTAATATCTAATGATAACCTCTTTTCATCTTGTTTGTTCTTTCATATGTATAGTTCTTCTTGGAACACATTATCTTCCAAGAGATAGATATACAAGATATGTACAGAGACGATGCAAGCAAGATATGTACAAGAAATAAGAAGAGTGTTGTTACCTTTTAGTAGAAGAAGTCTCTTCCATCCTGCTTAGCCTTCTTAGTAGGTTCCTTTTCTTCGACAATCGATTCTTCGTGTTTCTCCTTCCTTTTCTTTAGCTCGGGACACTGGTTTCTGTAGGGACCATACTTTTGATAGTTGAAGCACTGTATTTCTGAAATATCTTTTCTTTGTTTTGGCTTCCTTCTTGAATCAACCTTTCTTTTGTCTCTGAAGTTCTTGAATCTTGTTGTGAAGGCTTGATCATCATACTTCTTTTGAGGTTTCTCTTTTTCATTGATCCTTGATTCTTCTTGAGCACAGAAAGTCCAAAGTTCTTCAAATGTCGGGTACTCCTTCCTTGTGTTCATGCTTGCGGCAAATGCATCCCATGTCTTGGGAAGACCATTGAGTACTATGTTCACCAATTCCTTTTCTGAACTGATCTCTTCAATAGCTTGTAGTTGATCTCTTAGCTGGGAGATCCTTACAAAGTATGATGTTATGCTATCGTCATCATTCATTTTCATGTCACGGAGCTCATTCTTCAGACTCATAACTTGTCCAATGTTTCTGACTGAGAAGAGATTTGTTAGGGAATCATACATATTCTTTGATGAGTCAAGATGGGAGATGTAGGGTATCAAGTGGTATTTTATGGAATCCACTATGATACTCATGGCATTGATGTCAACATCTTTGAACTTCTCCATAGCTGCAACATTCCGCGGTTCCTTCTCTTCTCCTTCTTCAAACTCTGGCTTCACGATCTTTCCTTTCACAATATCCAACACTTTATTCTTAGCAAGGATGAGGTCAATCCTTGTCTTCCATGCTCTGAAGTTAGAGGCTCCATCTAGCTTATTCTTAGACTTCATAGAGTTCGTCATGGCTTGCTTGACTTGGTCAAACCCTAGATTTGACCAGAAATCCAAACTTCACGTCTTGGCTTTCTGAGAGTACCAGGAGATGCGCTGGGTTGGAGTGCACTGATCTATCCAGAGATTAGGTCAATCTCATCACTTAAGGTGCCTCGACAAGAGGTTTAGGGTTTCTACAATTGCTTCTGCTGGTAACCCTAGCTGTAGTGCTTTTGGAAACTGCTCCTGCTAGTAACCCTAGCGGCAATTCCTCAACAAGCTCAATATCTAGTGGCTATGTTTCCTTCTAGCATGTTAGGCTGACTGAAGGGGTGTGGGCCCATAACTTGTTAGAATATAGAAGATGGTGTGCTTGTTTTACCATTGATGATACCTTCATCACCCAACCATAGGCCGAAGCCTCCCTCCGAGCACCTTAACCTTGACTGAGAATTCCTCCGGAAGCAAACCCTAGGCTAGATAGCCAAACAAAGAGTAGCACACCTTTCCCCAAGGATAGCGCATCACAAAAAGCTGATCAGATAGTCCAAACCCTAGCCAAGAGATATTCAAGCCAATACTGAGCACTAGCTGCTGCTACAGCTGCACCTGCAACTCTCCTCCAAACCTGTGCACAAGACTGCAACTGTAGTGCAACTGGGAAAACTACAATTCTAAGATGCTGTCAGATGAGAACTGATGCCCTATATTTATACTGTTTCTGCCAGATTTGCTGGGGCTGAATTCTCCTTCTGGATAGTGTCTATTCAGTATATTATTATTATTTCTAGCCGACTTCTTCTCTTGGAGGCTAATAGCCTAATATAAATTATCTTCTTGAGCCAACAAGGCTTCTAGGGTTATTAGCCAACTCATTAGGGTTTCTCTTGATTCTCAGAGTCTTCTATTCTCGTCAGGTTCACATGTGGGGGTAAATACCTCCCGCAACTACCATAATATTAACAGACCCCACGACTTGTCATATAACACTCCAATGATTTAACCATTATGCCATAGGTACCCCTTGTTACAGGATTCCCCAACAATATATTTATTGTTAGCCTATAGTTCCGGTTGGAGGTTAGGGCCCACTCCCTATTTAATGGGCACGTAGACCAAGAAAATTACATACACTCATTGCAGAGTACAACTAGTCTCGAGGTTCTTGTAAGAGGTATCAAGACCTTGGTATTGCACTGTAATGCATGCCAAGAGGTTCTTTGATGGAATTTTATGAACTTTATACTCATTTTTCTTGAAATTTCGCAAGGAATTCGATGGTGCACTTTGTTTCTGAGTTTGAGAAATGTGTAAAGAGGTCATTGTAAAACATAAATATTTTAGCATTAATAAAGAGGTCTCTATTGGAAGAGGACCCAGAGACGTAGCTCAAATTGGGTGAACTCCGTTATCAAATTTGTGTATGTGATTTTGGTATTTTTGTTTTATTTTCACTCAGTTAATTGCAAATTGTTTATCATTAAAGTGAATTTGGATAGATAACTAATTTCACATGTATTTTGCAATCGGTCAAATGATCATTATTATTTTGAAGATCAAGTAGATGTGTATGCGTATTAAAAAATAATTAGTTTCTAAGGATTTTTTGGACCAATAATAATGCACATCTTGCTGAACTTGTCAACTACCACCAAAATATAGTCAAGTTCCTCCTTGATTGTTGGTAAACGTCCCAAAAAACCCATGGAAATGTTTTCCCAAGGTCAATTGGGTACATGTAAGGGATGGTATAGACCTTGCTTTCTTTTACTGGGATTGTTGGTACAACAAAGTATACATCCTATGATATACCATGCTACATATTCTTTCATTATGGGCCAATAAAATGTACCTTTTTAAGTTAGAAATTGTATTCTTAACACCAAAATGTTCCGCAACCCTGGAGGTGTGAGCCTCTCTAATGAATTGCAATGTTTCACCTTTAGGAACATAGAGCTTTCCTATATTATAGAGAAACCCATTATGGAGATGATAGACAGCCTTGTTGTCACCTTATTCTACATGAATTTGAACTTTTAGTTGTTGAAACACCTATTTGAAGTCCTCATCTTCTGTATATACCTCTTTGTATGCATCATGGGTAAAAGGATCCATGTGCATAAGAGTTCCCAAAGTTGTAATATTGGATGTGGGTGGCCTTGAAATAATGTATGTCAACTTATTATAGTTTCCCTTCTTATACTTGATGACTAGATGAAACTGTTGTAAAAACCCCATCAACTTGTAATGTCTAGTTTGATGTAGCTTAATCTAGACTTGCAAATACTGTAGTGGCTGGTGATCTGTGTGGATGATGGTTTCCTTTCCCGTTAGACAGTGCTTCCATTTCTTGACAACTTGAACCAAGGCATAAAGTTCATTGTCATAGGTAGGGTATTTGAGAAATTCCCCATGAAATATTTCAGAATGATAACATACAAGCCTTCCTCCTTGCATCAAAACTACTCCCATGGCATACCCACATGAATTTTTCTCCACTCTGAAAGGATTTTGCAAGTTTGGTAATGTGAGAATTGGTGCTTGATTGATATTTCTTTTCATCTCATTGAAATCCTTCTGCTGATTATTCCACCATTAGAAACTCTTACCACTCATTGTTATGGCATGGAGTGGTGCAACTACTGATGGAAATGAATCTATGAAATTTTGCAAGTAATGTGGTGCCCCAAAAAATCTCCTAACTTCATTGACGGTTGTAGGAACTAGCCATTCGATGATGGCCTTCATATTTGTAGGATCTATCTTGAGTTCCTTTTAGGTACCAAATCTATTATATTAAGCATAAAACATAAAATATTGCTAAAAATACTACCTGGACAACAAAATGTAGAGATCCACAACCTGAAATGATACATTTATTGATAGAAAACAATGTTCACTTGCCTCTTTGAGCGGGACACCTCCAACAGAGTAGCGCTCTATACACACATTTCTCATTCATCCTACTATCATTCATACTAATTTTATCTTCTAAAGAACATTCTAGAGGAAGATCTTTCTAGAAGCAAAAGCTTCTATTAGGTCTTCTTATATTGACTTGTTCATATTTATTAAATAGGATTTATTAACTAATGTCGGCCTTTATTACATGGAAAATATATTATTCTACTTAAGTGAGGGGTTAGGGAGGTTAGGTCCCTAACATGACCTCTCCCTTGAAGAACAACCTTTTCCTCAATGTTTGAGATGATGAAATTGTTGCAAAATGGTGGATGACTCCCAAGTGGCATATTCTAGAGTTGTATATTTCAACTGAACTAACACTTCCTTGATGTGCACTGACATAGACGACACTCTCATTGGTCCAAGACTTCTTGTGGCTGCAACCAAATTGAACCTTCTTCATCCAACTCAGGGAGACTAGTTTTTGTTTGGCACTTAGTTCCAATCACTTTCTTTAAGCATGAGACATGAAAAATAGGATGGTGTTTAGAATGACTAGGCATAGATAACTAGTAGGCCACAAGCCCTAGTCACTTTAGAATTGTATAAGGACCATAAAATTTGGGAGCAAGTCTGACAATGTTCAACATTGAGTGAATTCTATTTATAAGGTTGCAGACGAAGAAATGCCTGGTCCCCTTCAACAAATTGACATTCAGAATGAACCTGATGTGCTTGCTGCTTCATGCGATTATGAGCCATGACCAAATTTTCTTTGAGGGTATGAAGAATAGCCTCACAGACTGCAATATGTTTTTCAACCTTCTGAACCTTTGAGTCACCTGGCATGTATGAGAGCACTGACGATGGATTTTTTCCATAGACTGCTTCAAAAGGCATCATGTGAGTAGTTGTGTGGTAAGATGTGTTGAACCACCATCAGATAGGAGTAACCACTGAGACCACTAATTTTTTCTGTCGGATGCAAAACATCGTAACTATGTTTCCAAACATTTGTTGATGAATTCAATTTGGACATCAATCTGGGGATGATAGGTGGTGTTGAGATGCAATTGGGTTCCCTGGAATTTAAACAATTCTAGCCAACAATTGTTGGTGAAAGTTGGATCTTCGTCAAAGACAATAGAATGAGGCATGCCATGAAGTTTGAATATATTATCCATGAAAATTTGATCCACTATGGATGTGGTGAATAGGTGTTGAAGAGCACATAAATGAGCATATTTGGAAAGATGATCAACTACCCCCATGATGAATGATTTATTTCCTGATTTAGGTAAGCCAACAATGAAATCCATAGACATATCCCTCCAAATAGTAGGGGGAATCATAAACGGTTGGAGTGTTCCTAGAGCTTTGAATGTTTCTCCCTCGTTGCGTTGATAGACATCACATTCAACCACAAAGGTGTGAATGTCTTGTTTCATACCATCCCCCAAAAAATAACTTTTGACCCACTCATAGGTTTTGGTAAACCATGAATGCCCAACTATGGGTGAATCATGAAGCTCAAAAAGCACCATTGATTTAAGTTGTGATTGTTTTCTTAAATACATATGAACTTTGTAGCAAATCTATTCATTGTGCCAAGAGTACCCTGGAGAAGCTGGAGAATGGTGTTGCATTTGTTGGATCAGGTGATAAATTTTGGGTTCATGCAACCATTCCCGGTGAACAACTTGGAGCCAATTTGGTAAATTGAAGGAGAGGGAAAAGAGGGAACCTTATTCTTCATACTTCTTGGAAAGAGCGTCAACAACCACAATTTATTTTCCCTTCTTGTAAATGATCTCATAATCATATCCAAATATCTTGGTCACCCATTTTTGTTTCTCTCGGGATGAAATTCGTTTTTCCAGAAAATACTTGAGGCTCTGATGATCATCTTTAATTTGGAAGCATTGCCCCAATATATAAGGATGCCAAAGATACGCAACATGCAGAACAACCAACATTTCCTTTTCATATATTGACTGGCCCAATTGTCTCTCCGAAAGTTGTTTGCTAGTGAAGGCCAAAGGCCTGCCATATTGCACGAGGACTGCCCCAATTCCTTTCCCAGAGCCATCACATTCCAGGACAAATATATTTGTGAAGTTGGGAAGTGCCAGGATATAAGTTGTGCACATAGCCTCTTTAAAGGTGTGAAAGGATTGATCAGCTATGGGAGTCCAAGTGAAATAATTCTTTTTAAGAAGAGTAGTGAGAGGTGTTGCAATTTTTCCATAATTTTGAACAAAATTGTAATAATAGCTTGTTAAACACAAAAAACCATGAAATATCTTAATAGTTTTAGGGTGAGGCCAATCCTTCATAGATTCAATTTTCTTAGGATCCACTTGTACACAATCCTTGCCAACAATATCACCCAAGTACTCCACTTCTAAGGCTCCAAAGAAACATTTAGATTGTTTGAGGAAAAGTTGGTGCTGAGAGAGTAGATGGAGAACTTGATCCACATGGGTGATATGGGATGGCCAAGTTTTACTATAGATGAGAATAATATCAAAGAAAACTAGGACAAAATGGTGGAGAAAAAGGAAGGAAGACATGATTCACGAGATTTTGTAAAGTGGAGGGAGCATTACACATGTCAAAGGGAATTACCAATAACTCATAGAGACCGTCATGAGTTCAAAATGCAGTCTTGGGAATGTCTTCCTCTTTCATGTGTATCCAGTGGTAGCTAGAACAAAGATCAAGTTTAGTAAAGTACCGAGCACCGCTCAATTCATCTAATAGATTATCAATGACAGGAATGCGGAATTTGTCTTTGATGGTGAGTTTGTTGAGGGCTTGAAAGTTTGGACACATGCTCCAAGTTCCTTATTTCTTGAGCACCATGACCACATGAGAAGAATAGGGTATGGTACTAGGATGGATAACACCCGCGTCGAGCAATTATTGAACAATTTTCTCAATTTAATTATTCTAGGAAAATGGATGATGATAAGGGAAAACATTGGGAGGAAGACTTCCGAAGATGAGAAAAATGGAATGAACATGAACACCAAGGGAAGGGAAAAGTCCATGGGGAGTGGAAAAAATAGGTTGGTGTTAGGAGAGGATAGATTGGAGGTCAGGATGCATAGACAATGTCTCAACTTCTTGAATGGAATAGAGTTGGGAAATAATTCCCGAATGACCTTTTCTGAGTACCTTTTCCATTTGATGGGAATTGATGATCTCCAGGGAGCTTGCTGTGATGCCTTGGAACTTATACTGTTGTTCTTCTTGTTGTAGTTGCATGGTTAATTCTTTAAAATCCATGAGAATGGGGCCTAGAGTGCGTAACCATTCAACACTGAGCATAATGTCACAACTATTGAAATATTGTAACTACAAAGAGTATTCTATTTATTATTGAGTTATTATTCATTAGATCAATCCCCTTTTGTGGATTGATCATGTCGGGCATTGTAAATGACCAAATCCCCTTTTGTGGATTGGTCAAACCCTAAATATATTATGCAAATTGAGAAGTTGACCCCCAGGCTAATTAAAGTGGTTTTAACCACTAATAAGAGAAGTAGTCCCTGCCCAGTGAAGAGACACCTTTCCAGCTCCTTCCAGTTTGTATAAATAAAGGAATCCAACACCTCATTTGATCATTCGCTCAACTCACTCATCTAGTGCACAAGTTTGAAGGAAGATGCAGTTGCCAGTTGCTGGAAGAAGGAAGAGAGAGATGCACATTGCTCAGTAGAGGATATTCTCTAGTGTTTGGTTTATTGTCTTGGCATTGTATTGGCTATCTATATTAAGGAAGTTTTTGTTGGATTTTCTCCCCCATGAGGGTTTCCCAGAATAAATGATGTGTATCTTGTGATTGTGTTTCTCTCACTGATCATATCTATGTTATGGCTATCTAGTAAATTGAAAATATACCTAATAATAGCTAAAACCTTAACATGGTATCAGAGCTAAGTTGAAGAGAGCATCTTTCACTGGATAAAGAAAAATGTCACTCTTGCCGTACAAGAAAATTAGGGATTTTTATTGAAGAGGAATTTCAACCTAAAAATCATCAAGGAAGTGCGCCCTAGCCTATGGAACTCTTTGTCACCTTCAACGCACATTTTCAGTGGATAGAACTACCGGAAAGTGAAACCCTAGTTTTCATCAGTACTAGAAAACTAGAAAACCAGAAGTACCAGAAAACCAAGAAACCAGAACCAGTACCAGTACCAGAAGTACCAGAAAACCAAGAAACTAGAACCGGTACCAGAAGTACCAGTCTAGAATTTTTCTGGTCAAGTTTGAAGGGGAAAAATTTCGATTTTATGAAATCTAACTACACCAGGCTACTCGCCTCAGCCAAGCACACCTCCTAGTAAGTTCAAAATTAAATTATGAGAATTTTCAATTTTTGGTCATTTTCTTAGCTCCAGGTAAAGATGTCTAAAAGCACTAAGCTTGTTGACAGGCTAGAAGGTGTGGAAAACTTCCGTGCCTAGAAGTATAGGATTGCACTTATTCTTGAAGAGAATGACCTAGCAAGATTCATCAAAGAATATGTACCAGAACCTACTGATGCTGCAGATAAAGCAAAACACCAAAAGGACACAGTTAGGGCCAAGGGAATCATTGCAAATTCTATTAAAGATCACTTGATTCCTCAAGTGGCCTCAAAGAAGACTCCAAAATAAAATTTTGATTCCCTAACTAGACTGTATGAAGGAAAGAACATCAATCGAAAGACGAATCTAATAACTCAACTCAAAAGTACAAGGATGCAGAAAGGAGCAACTACACTTTGTCCAACTAGACAAGAAGAATATAAGAAGAGAAACAAGAGGCACCATGCCCATACAAGTGAATATGAAGAGCCACCCACAAAGATTTTAAAAGAACAGATTGAAGACTATGTCTTAATATTTTCCCTCTTAGAATCAGTGTCACCTGGTGAGGACACTTGGCTCATAGACAGTGGTGCTTCCAAGCACATGACAAGTCAAAGAGATGTTATATCTTGCCTCACAAAAAAGAATTTTCCCCAAAAAGTTACACTTGGAGATGATTATCAATACCCTATCAAAGGAGTAGGAAAATCAAATTACAAACTTGATTCAGGGACCCCAATGAAGATGAAGGATGTACTATATGTACCATGTTTGACAAAGAACTTACTTTCTATCTCATATTTAGAGAAGAAAGGATTCAGAGATTCCTTCATAGATGGAGAAGTTCTCATGTGGCCCAAAGGAAAAACCATGGAAGAAACAATTGTTATTGGAAAAGAAGAAGGTGGCTTGTATAAGCTAAAGGGTCACTCAGAAGTAGCCTTGACCCATTCCATTGAGAATCCATGTGAACTTTGGCATATAATACTATCTCACATCAACTACAAGGCATTACCATATGTAAGTAAGGAAGTCCCAGGTCTACTGGAATTCAAGGTTGACCATGAAGGTGTGTGCAATGGATGTGCACAAGGAAAGAACATCAAGAACCCTTTCCCTAAGAGAGACAATAAAGTAGAAGGAGTCCTAGAGCTCATACACTCAGATGTATGTGGCCCAAGGCCATCAACCTCCATCAATGGGTATGTATGCTATGTTTCTTTTATTGATGACTATTATCGCAAAACCTGGGTTTAATTTTTGAAATCAAAAGATGAAGTGTTCAGTAAATTCAAGGAATTCAAAGCCTTGATAGAGAATTTGTCTGAAAGAAAGATCAAGATACTCAGGTCAGATATTGGAGGAGAATAGACCTCGAAAGAGTTTTCAAAATTTTGCAAAGATGCCGGGATCAAGAGGGAGCTCACCACTCCCTACAGTCCTCAACAAAATGGTGTAGCATAAAGAAAGAATAGAACTATAATGGAAGCAATGAAGACTATGATCCATGATCAAGATCTTCCAATGCACTTATGGGAAAGAGCGACAAAAACAACAGTATATGTACAAAATAGATTGTCCCATAGTGCACTTGGGTTCAAGACCCCTGAAGAGATGTTCTCCGAAAAGAATCCAGAAGTAAGCCATCTCAAAATATTTGGTTGTCTAGTATTTGTATATATTCTGAAAGAGAAGAGAACCAAGCTGGACCCTTCAAGAAAGAAGGGAATAGTTTTTGGATACTGTAAGGTCTCCAAGGCCTTCAGAGTTTATATACCAGGTTTCCATCATATTGAGATCAATAGGGATGTAACCTTTGATGAAGATTCAATACTCAAGAAATCAAGAAGATGCAAGATTGAAGAAGTATATGAAGAAGAACCCGTGGCTCCCAGAGTTGCAGAACCAGTGACGAAAGTCATAACTTCCACTGATGAGGATATTCTAGAAGATCATAACATAATAGAATCCCAAGAACCTCCCCAGATGACGATCTCCCACAAGAGAAATCCAACCTGAGAAAGGGAACTTATTCAGTATGGAGAGAAGTATGGTGCCCCCAAAGGAACCATGAGACAAGTCAAGAAACCCAAGCCATTCTCCAGTTATATGGATTTGATGTGTGATCTATTAGAAAAGGAGCCTACTTGATTTGAAGAAGCCATTCAAAAGAAAGAATGGGAATATGCCATGACAGAAGAATACCAATCCATTATAAAGAATGATGTATGGAAAATAGTTCCCAGACCAAAGAGCAAGGATGTGGTATCTTCCAAATGGATTTTCAAAATAAAACATGCTGCTGATGGAAGTATTGAGAAATATAAAGAAAGGCTTGTTGCTCGTGGATTTTCTCAAAAGGAAGGCATTGAATATGAAGAGACGTTTTCTCCTGTAGCCAGATACACTTCAATCAGAACCATCATAGCTCTTGCAGCTAAGATGAAGTAGAAGTTACACTAGATGGATGTGAAAACAAATTTCTTTAATAGTGCCATTGAAGAAGAAGTGTATATAGAACAACCCCAAGGGTTTGAATTTGAAGACATGAAGACTCATGTCTGCAAGTTGAAGAAGGATCTATAAGGTTTGAAGCAAGCTCCTAGATCTTGGTATGGAAGGATTGATAGTTTCCTGACGAGCTTGGGATTTACCAAGAGTAAAGTTGATTCTAATCTTTACTTTAAGGTTATGAGTGATGAGCCTGTTATATTGTTGTTGTATGTCGATGATTTATTCTTAACTGGAGAAGAAAATCTCATCACTGATTATAAGAAGAATCTCACTGCAGAATTTGACATGAAATGCCTTGGCCTAATGCACTATTTCTTAGGTCTTGAGGTCTGGAAGAGCCCAGAGAAAATATTCCTTAACCAAGGGAAGTATGTAGTTGAAATACTGAAGAGATTTGACATGTTGTACTGAAAATCCATGAATACACCCATGGAAACAAAATTGAATCTCTTGGTTGACACTTTGTCAGAATTGATTGATGCTACCATGTACAGACAGATCATTGGATCGTTGATGTATTTGGCAAACACTAGGCCAGATATGTGTTTTGCTGTGAACACCTTGAGTCAATTTCTGGTAGAGCCCAAATGTGTTCACCTGGTTGTTGCAAAACATGTGATGAGGTACCTTAAGGTTACATTATATTGTGGTATTAGTTATAGATCATGACTTCAGACTAAGTGGTTATACTGATTCAAATTGGGTTGGAAGTGTCTTTGAAAGAAAGATCACTTCAAAATGTTGTTTTAGTCTGGGGTCAGCCATGATCTCATGGAAGAGTAGGAAGCAATAAATCATTGCTCTCACCACGATAGAAACATAATACATTGCTGCATGTTCTGCCAGTTGTGAAGCCATATGGATTCAGAAGTTGTTGACAGGTCTATTCAATTTGGAGATGGAAGAAAACTTGATTCTATGTGATAATGAGAGTTTCATAAAGATGACAAAGAACCCTGTGTTCCATGACAAGTCAAAACACATAGAGATTTGATATCATTACATCCATGACATGGTGTAGAGAGGATCCATAAAGCTCCAATATGTTAGCATGAATGAACATGTTGCTAATGTGTTGACCAAGCCTCTATCTTGTGTAAAGTTTGAGCACTTTTGAGATAAGCTTGGTGTAGTCCGAAAGGACCTCCCTCGAAAGGGGGAGTAGTGTTGATGCCAGCCTAGTGCTAGAGATTTCTAGCTTCATGCTGATGTTGTTGTGATGCCAGCCTAGTGCTAAAGATTTCCAGCTTCGTGCTGATGTTGTTGTGATTCCAACCTCATGCTGAATATTTCTAGCCTTGTGTTGATGTTTTTGTGATGCCAGCCTCATGCTATTGTTGATGAGATGCTAGCTTCATGCTGAAGATTTACAGCCTAGTACTGATGTTGATGTTGCTCCAACCTTCGTGCTGTGATGCTGTTGTTGTTGATGATGCTACAACCTTCATGCTGTGATGTTGTTGGTGTTGATGATGCTCCAGCCTTTGTGCTATGATATTGTTGTTGTTGATGTTGTATCATCCTTTTGCTGTTATTGATGATGATCTATTCCATGTTGATGCAGATTATAATGATGCCATTCCAATTTCATGTTGTGAATGATGATATTGATGATGAGAAAACTTCCGATGATTTATAGATATGCTAGTCAATGCTCCAGATGCTGTTGATGTTGATGCCCTCTCTCTCTCCTTATGATGTTGTAGAATACCCTTCTTATTAAGGGGGAGTGTTGAAATATTGTAACTACAAAGAGTATTCTATTTATTATTGAGTTATTATTCATTAGATCAATCCCCTTTTGTGGATTGATCATGTCAGGCAGTGTAATTGAAAAAATCCCCTTTTGTGGATTGGTCAAACCCTAAATATATTATGCAAATTGAGAAGTCGCCCCCCAGGATAATTAAAGTGGTTTTAACCACTAAGAAGAGAAATCGTCCTTGCCCAGTGAAGAGACACCTTTCCATTTAATGCCAGTTTGTATAAATAAAGGAAGCCAATGCCTCATTTGATCACTCACTCAACTCACTCATCTAGTGCGCAAGTTTGAAGGAAGTTGCAGTTGCCAGTTGCCGGAAGAAGGAAGAGAGAGAGGCACATTGCTCAGTAGAGGATATTCTCTAGTGTTTGGTTTATTGTCTTGACATTGTATTGGCTATCTATATTAAGGATTTTTTTGTTGGGTTTTCTCCCCCATGAGGTTTTCCCAGGATAAATGTTGTGTATCTTGTGATTGTGTTTCTCTCAGTGATCATATATATGTTATGGTTATCTAGTAAATTGAAAAGAAACCTAATAATAGCTTAAACATTAACAACAACCACCCATGTCAATAGAAAACATATGATATTTAAGGTGGTATTGACCAATTTGTAGGCACACATTTTCACATCACCCACCGCATTTAATGGAATCACCATTGGAAATCATGATTTGAAAATTGTTGACGTTACAGATATAACAATTGATTTCTTGGGTAATGCAATGGTGAATACAATTATGGGTGTTGCCACTATAAAAAATAATGATGACTTTCCTATGCTTAATGTAGATAATTAGCTCGAGGGTTTGGGGAGCGTAGAAGCTAGTGAGGGAATGCAGTGAAATTAGTGGTTCAACTTATGGTGGGTCAACGGGTAGAGTAATATCATCTGTTGGGGGTAGCTCTTGCATAGGTGATACTTCAACCTCATATTCATAAAAATCCTCAGAAATGGCCATAAAAATATTATGTTCCTTACACTTGTGCCCGAAAAAATATTTGTCATCACAATTATAGCAAAGACCCTTGAGTTGGCGTTCAAGCATTTCTTCCTGTGTTAATTTATGCATCTTGAGAGGGGTGGCATGAGGGGTGGGATTGGTAGGTTGAGGGAAAGGAAGAAAATAGGGTTTTTGGTTCTGGGAAAAAACAACCTATTGTGCTTGTTTGCTGCATTTAGTATCTTCCGACCAAGTCTTGGGGAAAGACATGATGACCTAGGATTATATTTCATCCTTTAGGTCACTGATAAAAAATTCCCTAAAGAAGGCCCTATATTTTTAAATCTAAGTGCTCAAAGGTGGTTATAAAGTATTCCACTATGCCAAACTATTTCAACTTGGTCAAACAACCTAAATAGTGGATGTCTGTGTCAAAGTGTTCATAAATATCTACAAAAGTTTAGGTCCAAGCAACATACCCCTGGCGAGAATTTTTACACCATTGCCACCATTTCCAACATTTAGTATCTAGATAGAGAACAACATAACAAATTTTGGCCAACTCATCAGTAATTCCATGCAAAGAAAAATAATGCTTCATTTGGGTGACCTAGCCTGTGGGATCAGAGCCATCAAATTTATTGGCCTTAACTTAGGGAAGATGGGGGTCACGATGAAAGGGGTTGGAATGAAAGGCCATAGTGTGGTAGGGTTGTTTAGGGAAGGGGGGGTCCTGGGATCTATTAAAAATGGGTTGAGAGAAGTAGCGAGTGTCAAGTTTTCCCTCTAATTGGTAAAATTGAGCATCAACTTTGGAAAATTCGATCTGGAATTGGTCTTCTAGATGGTCAAATTAGGCCTTGTTTTGTTTTATTTCATCCTGTAGACCTTGGGTGTGAGTGTTTTCCATGTGGAAAGTGGGGGTTACTGGAATGGGGAGTGGGTCCACTGAAAAAAAATGGATAGGTGATATATATCACTGCAATCATGGCAACAAGGGTAAGCCATTGAGATACGTGTCAAATAAGGGTGTCGAGAAGGGTGGGTGGGACCACATAAAAAAGAGGCTTAGAAGTGAGAGGTACCATGAAGATCAAGAATAAAAGGGGATTCCAATGGGATAGGTCGCAAATAAGGGAGTCAGGAAGGGGGTCAGGACCACGAGAAAAAGACTTAAAATGATAGTTATCACGATGATCAGGGTGAAGAGAGGAATCCAATGAGATAGGTGTCAAATAAGGGTGTTTGTGGTACCATTATACTATTTGTATACTCCTGTAGAGTTATACTTCATCCTGAATACTACAGTGATGAATGGCCCAAATTGTTAACATGAAAAATTCTATAGGAATTTCGCAACTAGAATGTCGAAGGCAAGGTTGCGTGGAAATAGATCTTGTTTGTTCCTTTTTTTTTTTTTTTTTTCCCAGGGGTTAGGGTTTACAGGGTTCCTATAGACAATGGTTTTCCTTGTGCTATATATCTCTGATATACATGTGTTGGAAGATTGGTTGTTGTCATTGATGTCAACCCTAGTCATGGGTTTTGGACCGCAAGATTGATAAAGGTATTTGGACATGAAGGAAAATGCACATGAATATACAACACCCATGAATGGATATTATACATCATGTTGTTTCCAGTGTATGTGGCACATCACATGGATCCTCATGGTTGAGGAGAAATGAATTTTTGAAGATGACAAAGTGAATTGAAGAAGGAAGTACATGTAGGCCCTGAAGATAATTAAAGAAACGAATTACAAAATAAGAAAGTGTCAGATTGGCCCTAATGTTAAAAGGAAGTGACATAAGTGGTATAAATAAACATCATTATACATTCATTTGACACAAGTTGAATTTAAGAGGAAATCAGAAGTAAAGAAGGCCAGATTTCAAGGTAGGATGAAGTCTTTTGGTGATGTGTTCTAAGGTATGTTATTTTCATGTCATCTTACCATTTTTGCTATAAATTTTTTTCTAGAATGTTTCATATGGTGAAATCGCTATGGTATTGAGAAGACATGTCAAGGTACCTCTGGTAAAAATTTCAGATCTTGATTCATTATAATTATGGAGATACACTCTGTGGAAGATAGGGTTTGTGACCAGTCTTGAAGCTAGTCAATAAACAAGTGTTCTAGGTAAAACAGTCATAACTTCTTCATACATAATCCAAATGAAGTGGGACCACTTCCATTGGAAATATTACTAACTTTGGTTTCTTGTGTGCGAGTTTCAGAATCGTATGTTAAATATTGAGAGCGGGGCATGCTGTAAAAGTTGGGTCTTCTAAATAAACCAAAATTGAATAAAGTCTACCATTCTTTCTATAACTTCCTTTTGGGGAGGATTAAAGGAGTGAAACTTGGAGGAGTTTCAGAGAATACATTGTGTAATATTATCGACAGGATTCCAAATGGGATTCCACCATTTGATGGAAACAATTTTGAATACTGGAAAAATAGAATGGAAACTTACTTGAAAGCTCTTGGGGTAGATGTTTGGTTCTCAATTGCTTCAGGATACAATGCTTTGAAGAAACCAAAGACTGCAGCTCAGAACTAAGCAAAAAGGAACAACAAACTGGAAATAGATACCATCCTGGATGGATTGACAGATTCAGTGAAATCCAAGGTGGGATCATGTGCATCAGCAAAAGAGATGGTGGATTGACAAGCTACAAGACCTTTATGCAAGGGAAGACACAGAAGAAGAAGAAGAAGAAGAAGTTGAAGAAGATTACAACATCTCATATTTCAAAGAAGAAAATACAGGTTATTTCTTTTTCTTTAATCGTGAAGGAGTAGGACATGTTGAATTTGAATGTCCTCATCCAAGGATTAAAAGAGATGACAATGAAGAAGAAGAAAATCATGAAGTAGAAATGATTCAACAAGAAGATGAGAATCTTAAAAAATTGAAGCATGTTGAAAATAGCAAGCTCAAAGACGCACGTAGAAAACTAAGAAGTGAATTGGGTAGTTATGAAAAGACAGTTGTAGGCTTAAAGAAACAATTAGAATACTTTCAGAGACTAAGAGAAAAAACCATTTCCTTGAAAACTCTACTCGAAGAAGCAAGAAGAATAACAGAAGTAAAGAAGGTCCAAATGATAAAGAAAGAAGAAGATTGTGAGAAACTTGAACAAGAAGTTGTCTCATTGAGGAAGAGCTTAAGAAATTCTCAAGTGCCAAAAGAATTAACACATCTTGGATGCATGGGTGAAACTTCATACAAAGAAGATGCAAATACCAACAAGAAGGTTGAAGAAAAAGATACACAGATAGTTGATGAGAAGTGGACCAGGATACCAGAAAGAAGGAATGATTACAAAAGAGATGAATATCCAAGAAGAAATCCTACCTTCAGGAATCAAAGAAGCTTCAATCAGTATGAAGGAAACTACAGAAGAGTAGATCATGAACTCATATGGACTACATCACAAAGAAGGTCACTTACTCCCAGGTATCAAAATTTCTTTCTTGGTTATTGTTATACTTACAAAAATTTTGGACATAAGGCAATTAATTGAAGAATCAATGAAAGGAACAAATACACAAGAAACATGAATGGTGTAAACAGAAGATATGGAAATAATCGTGGATTTGTCAACATAAGTTATAATTCATTTTACCCGTTGATGGACAAAAATATTGTATGCTACAAATGCAATTA
>ML794073.1:28712-41807 GCA_009831015.1 Picea engelmannii
GTGCATGGTGTACTGTGGTGTATTTGTGTAACTCTTATACTATTGTTCATTTCTCATTGGATATAATTGAATGGTTTAAGTATAAGTTGAAAAAGGTTTTAAATTGTACTTGATACTGATTCACCCCCCTCTCAGTATCAACAACATGTGGGGTTGAACAATAGTACTCAGCCCAATATCTTAGGGAACCAAATAAGGAGGCTCGACCATACCCTTAGCCATGCTACCTGATTACCCATGTACTAGAGAGTATGTTCACGAGTGTTGTTCTCAATGTCACTATAAAAGTCAGGTGGTTGATTGGATGATATAGGGATGGTTTCAGGAGACCTAGGGGAGTCATGATATACCTGACAGTACATGGGAGTGATGATCGTTTACAGATTCTGTCAAATGTGGTATGACTCGAAGGGTGCCAACAAGTGTTACAAAGGTTTCAAACAAGGTGAAATGTTGGTTTCTAGAAAACCTCGTGAAATCGTATGTACTTATTGCATGTAGTATTACCCACCACAATTTTACTTGGTGAATGACCAATATTTGTGCTTTAAAGACACCGATAATACACATCTCTACCCTGAAAAAAAAATTCCCACAGTTTCCATAGAGGAAAGTGGTTTGATACCATATTGTTAGGTACCAGATCTATTATATGAAGTAGAAAAAATAAAATACTACAGAAAATACCAGTCAAAAAACAAAATGTATAGATCCACAACCCAAAATGATACCTTTATTTATAGAAATAAATGTTCACCATCCTCTTCGAGGGGGATACCTCCAGTAGAGAAACTCTCTATTACAATAATTCTCAAGAAAAACTTTTCTCATGCCTCCTAGTTTTATTTATAATAATTCTATCTTCTAAATAACATTCTAGAGGAAGATCTTTCTATAAGCGGAAGCTTCTATTAGGTATTCTTACATTGACTTGTTCATATTTATTAAATAGGCCTTATTAATTAATGTCAACCTTTATTACATGAAAAATATATTATTATACCTACATGAGGGGTGAGGGAGTTTAGGTCCCTAACAATTTCCCTCCACTAATCACATACCCCAAATACGTCGATGATTGCTAAGAAAACTCATATTTCTTGAGGTTATCCAATAGTTGGTGCTTTTCTAGGGTCTCTAACACTTGCATAAGATGTGATATGTCCTCTTCCTAGGTATATCTATAAACCAATATATCATCCAAATATATTATAACAAATGAATCTAAATATGGGAGTAATACATCATTCATTGGTCTCATAAATTTAGTTGGTGCATTACATAAGCCAAATGGCATAACCAATCTCTTTTGGAACAATACCTTCTAGTTGGGACAATAGCTGATCTACTATTTCTAGATAATATTGACACACATAGTTAAGGAATGGTTCAGATCCAACCATTTTAAATAAGGTTTTACCCCTGACTCTAGAAACTTGAATATCCTCGATAATAGGTAATACTTCTATTCATACATACCTTGCCTTGTCTTGAAGGTGGTCTTCCAAGTGTCTTCTTCTTTGACACGTACCTAGTGGTATCTTGATTTTAGATCCAACTTGGTGAAGTACTTGGTGTGATGCAAGTAGTCTAACAAATCATTGATCCTAAGTAGAGGGTATCGATTCTTGAGTGTAATTTTGTTTAAATATCTATAATCGATACACATCCGCCAAGTCTCATCTTTCTTAGGTACTATAATGATAGGTGGCCCACAAGATGAGGTGATTGGTCGAATCACACCCTAATCCAACAGTTGCTGTATTTTCTTATTCACTTCATTTTCTTCTAGAATGTACTGTCTATACAATCCAATGTTTGGCAATGGGGAGTCTAGAAATAATTGTATTTCAGGATCCACTTCCCTCTTGGGTGGTATCCCTTTAGGATCCTAGAACACACCTCTATATGCCTGTATAAAATCCTCTAATTGATGTTTCTCTGATTGGCTCTCCACATGAATATTGCATCCCTCATATACATGTAGGGGCTCCCAAACACTACACCACACATGTCCAGGGGTACTTCATCCAACACCATTTCAACAATAAAGTTTGCACTTACAACAAATTTGATCTTACACTATTTCATTACCTTCACCTTTACATCCTTATTTACCCAACCTAATGGACAAGGGTTAGGATGATCACAAACCTCTAATCCAAGCTTGCTGACCAAATATACTGTTATGAGATTAGACTATGAATCAAAGTCAAACAAAGAATGTATCTTGGTCTTCTTGAACTATATCTTGATGTGGAAAATTTTGGTCATCTCCTTCTCTTCTATGTGATGAAATCTACTCATATTCATCTCCGTCTACACTGATCTTTAAGAATTCTTCTCATCCACGTCAGAGTTTCTTTTGACCTAATTTCTCAAGTTCATGGCTAGACGATTCCTTTTCTTTGCATAATTCTTGTGGTTCTTCGGGTTCATCTCTAGATGTAGTTTCCAACACTTTTCCTCGGTGTGACCATGAATATTGCAATGGTTACAATGGTTTTTGGGATCCCTTCACTAATGTGAAATGGATTCCATCTTCTGATCCTTCCTCCCCTTCCACTTATTTTTCACCTCCTTGGAAGCTTCCTGGTGGTATTTCTGCTTGGAAGCATTTGGATGCCCTTTCATGTGGCCTATGTTTTCCATATACTATTCCTATACAATTTCCTTGTCCACTATCCTTAGATTGAAAATAATCACTTGCTTTCGTATATGACTATGTAGACCTCCCATATAGTTGAGGAGTAGATCCATGTTCTTAGGATATATACCCAACATGATGGCCATCTTTCCAATCTTGATGGTGTACTCCTATACACTATGCCCTGACCCTTTTCTGAAGTAATTCCAATGGATCCATTGGTCCTCTACATACCCAATAGGATAGAACTTGGACTTAATGAGGGTTTTGAAATCCTCCCACTTAAAGCATGGCCCTCTAACTTCATCTTGGAAAATTATATCTTTTGCTCCTCATATATATGGTGAGCGTTGAAATAAAATTCTAGTTGTTGAACCCAATGATTTAGCTTTAATGCATTGATCTCACCTTGGTATGGATTTAATTCGATGTTTTATTCCATCTTGAATAGGTACTATGGAGGGTTAACGACACTCGAATTGGGATTCTCTTTCTTGGGATCTTTCCTTGAATCCTTTTTTGTTTCTTCATTATCTCCTGATTTCCCTTCTGATATGATCTCAGAGTTAGAGCCTCCAACCTCTCTATGTGGTCTGAGCTTCCTTGCTAGAGACACGATGAGGAGGGACATATTGTGAGATATGTCAGCGACTTTCTCTTCTAGCCTCGTAATTCTCTCCTCTAATGGATCTAAAGGGTTTTTATGAACGGACTAATCGACCATGGCTAGGGTTCTACAAATTGTTTCTTAAACTAATTCCTATATCCCTGCAACTTCCCAAAAATACCCCAAAGAAACATGGCTCTGATACCAAGGTGAAATAAAATTTTGACTTAAATCCATACCAAGGTGAGATCAATGCATTAAAATTGAATCATTGGTTGCAACAACTAGAATTTTATTTCAACACTCACCATATATATGAGGAGAAAAAGATATCATTTTCCAAGATGAAGTTAGAGGGACATGGTTTAACCTGGTGGGAAAGTCACACAGAAACACTTAGGCTAGAGGGTGATCCACCAATAACTAAGTGGGAGGATTTCAAAACCCTCATTAAGTCCTAGTTCTATCTTATTGGGTATGTAGAGGACCAATGGATCCATTGGAATTACTTCAAGAAAAGGTCGGGGTGGAGTGTATAAGAGTACACCACCGAGTTCAAAAAGATGGCCATCATGTTGGGTATCTCTCCTAAGAACATGGATGTAATCCTCAACTATATGGGGGGTATACATAGTCATATATGAAATCAAGTGATGATTTTCAATCTAAGGATAGTGGACAAAGAAATTGTACAGGAACAATATATGGAAAACATAGGCCACAAGAAAGGGCATCCAAGTGCTTCCAAGCAAAAGGACCACCACGAAGCTTCCAAGGAGGGGAAAAAGAAGTGGAAGGGGGGAAAGGATAAGAAGATGGAATCCATTTCACATCAGTGAAAGGATTCCAACAACCATTGTAACCATTGCAATATTGATGGTCACACTGAGGAAAATTGTTGGAAACAACATCCATAGATGAACCCGAAGAACCACAAGAATGATGCAAAGAAAAATAATCTTCTAGCCATGGATTTGACCTAATTTCTCGAATCTGTGGCTTGAGAATTCTTTTTCTTTGCATCATTCATGTGGTTCTTTGGGTTCATCTATGGATGTAGTTTCCAACACTTTTCCTTAGTGTGACCATCAATATTGCAATGGTTACAATGGTTGTTAGGATCCTTTCACTGATGTGTAATGGATTCCATCTTCTTATCCTTTCCCCCCTTCCACTTCTTTTTCCCCTCCTTGTAATCTTCCTGGTGGTCTTTGTACTTGGAACCACTTGAATGCCCTTTATTGTGGCCTATGTTTTCCATATATTTTTTGTGTTCAATTTTCTTGTCCACTATCCTTAGATTGAAAATCATCACTTTCTTTCGTATATGACTATGTAGACCCCCCAGATAGTTGAGGAGTACATCCATGTTCTTAGGAGAGATGCCCATTAGGATGGACATATTTATGAACTTGGTGGTGTACTCCTATACACTCTACCCCAACCTTTTCCTGAAGTAATTCCAATGGATCCATTGGTCCTCTACATACCCAATAGGATAGAACTGGGAATAAATTAGGGTTTTGAAATCCTCCCACTTAGTTATTGGTGGATCACCCTCCAGCCTAAGTGTTTCTGTGTGACTTTCCCACTAGGTTAAATCATGGTCCTCAAAATTCATCTTGTCAAATGATATCTTTTTCTACTCATATATATGGTGAGAGTTGAAATAAAATTCTAGTTTTTGCAACCAATGATTCAATTTTAATGCATTTTTTTTTTTTTTAAATAAAAAGAGGTGGAACCTGTTATATTACTATGTCCAGAAGAGGCAAAATACAAAAACTATGAATGCTGCCAGCTGTCCTGCCTGAGTAGGAAACCAGGACAGCTGGGTAGCCATGTTCAGCTGTCACCAAGTGAGCAGAGTGATCAAAATTAACAGAAGTAACTGTGGGGCGTCCTGCCCGTAGGAAACCAGGACTTACAATTACAAACTTTAAACTGCGCCTGCTATCTAGTTCTATAATGACCTAGTATCTAGCTATATTAAAACAGAAATTGAAATAACAACTCCAAAACCTGGGCCAAGTGCTGAGCCTGGCGTGGCCTGTGTAATTCGCTGCTAGCTTTAGATCTCGGTGTGCTTCCATCTCGCCGGGAAAGAGTAGGGTCTTGCACATGTGGGACATTGTTTCTTTGCTGATGCTCRAGAGTGGGCGGCAAAGAACATGTCCATCCTCTGGTCCATACGCTCAAACCTGAAGACCTRGTCGTTCAGTTTCTCCCTTATCTCGAAAACCAGGTCAAGGTAGKTCCAATCAGCTGGAGGTAGCTGGGGTGGATGATTGCTTCCTGSGAAGTCCTCGCCGRCRTCGRTCCYTTYTRTCTGCACCCTRTTCTCATGYTGAGCCTGGTCTGTGTTCTCGRCATCGACGGTTGGCTCGGGGGGAGCTTCTTCGATGACGTAGCAGGGGGAGTAAGGAGCTTCTATGCTGTCAGTCTGCCGCGTGGTGTCAGGGTTGAGGCTGGTGCCCGGCTGCCAGTTCCACGGTGCCATGTTCACGTTCTCGTGTCTGTCTTCCGGGACAACTTCCTCTACCACGCATGCCATGAGAGGCGTGGGTGGTGTCCATTTTTTCCGGCGTGCTACTATCACCAGAGCTGCCTCCAGGAGAGCTTTCCGCTTGCGCTGCGACTTAGCTGCATACCAGGCCGCCCCACGACGCGGCGTCCCTCGGAGGCGAGGCATGGCGAGAAGGTGGCGAGAGGTCCAAATGCCTCTGTTGCTGGTCGAATTGCCCGAGAGCGATGGTGAATGCACCAAGTGCAGATTCTGCGAGAGGTTGGTGCAGGGGTTGTCGCTGCTGCCCTGTGTGGCTTGCGAGCTGCAAACCTCCCGTATCGAATAATAACCAAAGAAAGTTCGCGCGAGAGCCATATCAATGGCCGTAATGAAAACCATTAGAGCTGTAATGAACACCATTAAAGCCGGGCTGTTAATGCGCAGGGGTCTCGTCATAGCTGTAGTACCCGTCCCGTGTGCCAGGGGCCGCATCATATCCGGGTTGCTGCGCAGACGCATGCGACGTTAATGGCCGTGGAGTGTTAGCTAGTCGATGCATTAAATCGCGTCCTGGTGCATTCCCACTTGGCGTTAACGCTCCGCGTGTCACCCCATCCGGGGAGATTCAATTTTAATGCATTGATCTCACCTTGGTATGGATTTAAGTTGACGTTTTCTTCCATATTGAATAGGGACTATGGAGGGTTAATGACACTTGAATTGGGATTCTTTTTCTGGGGCTCTTTTCTTGACTCCTTTTCTAGTTCTTCATTATCTCCTAATTTCCCTTCTAATCTTATCTAAGAGTTAAAGCCTCAAACCTCTGTGTGTGTGTTCCGATTTTTCTTTCTAGATCCACCATGAGGAGGGACATATTGTGAGATATGTCAGGGACTTGCTCTTCTAGCCTCGCAATTCTCTCCTCTACTAGATCTAAAGGGTTTTTATGAAAATAATCGTCGACCATGGCTAGGGTTCTGCGAATTTCATCTTAAACCGATTCCTGGATCCCTACAGCTTCCCAAAAATACCCCAAAGAAATTCAGTTGTGTGGATTTCATTTTTTGTTCTTTTGTTTCCTGTAGTTTATTTATTTCTATTTGCAATACACAAGAAGATTATCACATATAAGTTATTAATTGAATAAAATATTGTTCACATCAGTCACAAAAAACTTCATTAATTGGATGATTGAAATCCTATGATTGTTTAATAGCTAATGATCTAGTAGTTTAATTATCTCAGGTGTTTAGAATTGTTCTTGTGATTTTATTAAAGTTGTTTCTTTAGTATTTTCCATTACTCTGTTTTCTGTAGCTAAGCAACAACTCTGTTTTTGTAGCTAAACAATGAAAAATCACTCTATTTTCTATATATAAGAAATGACTCTGTTTCTAAAGCTAAACAATGGAATTATTTTTATTTCTCATAGTAATCATTTAGAGATAGATTAGAAGCTAATACTTGCATATATTTTGCATGCACTTCCTCAGTTTATGAACCCTGGGTTGATGATTTAATGTAGAAGAGTTCACCTAATTGGTCTGACTGATATTTTTGGGGTTGTTTATGGGGAAGTGAAAAAATGAATTTGTTTTTCTTTTTATCATTTAAATGCATATAGGAATTAATGCATGGGAAGAGAGATGGTAAGATGCAAAGACGACTTTACTATACTTTTTTTATAGTATAAAATCCCAATGCATTCACTATAAGTAGATCTGTAGTGAGTCTCTCTTCAACCATTTAAATCATGTTAAGTATGATGCATGAATAGACTAACTCATGGAAATACCAACTCATGTCAAAAGATAACTTGGTAACAACAAGATCTTAGTAAGATGCAGAGTTTGAGTAGATGATCATTTTTCATATTGCTTAAGCTTGATTTGAGTAGTGTGCTTTCATTTTTGTTGATTTCATTTATTTTCAAAGTGTTGTAAGAACCCCCCCATACACTAATATATGTGCAAGACAGGGACTATCAACCAACAAGAAGAATTCAAACTTGTTCAAGAATCTATTGAGTAAAGAAGAATGCTACTCCAATAAATCTCTCAAATCCCATAAAAAATTAGAAACATGTTACGAGGAGAATCACTCTATGGAATGGCGTAAACCACAACAGACAGAAATTAATGCATAAATCAAATCTAATCTTAGGTATAATATATAAACAAATATGCTAACAAGACAAGATAAAGATCTTACCTCGTCTAGACGTTCGATGAATTCCACCGTTGAACACTTGACTCAAAGCAATACACCTGCAGCTTGTCCTCAACAACCAAGATACACAAGCATATGGTGTGTTAGCACCATAATTCACCTCTAGATTGTGGCAGAGGTAAGCCCAAAAACCATAAGGTTATATGTCAAATTTAATGGATTTAAAGAGGTCAAATGGGGCAAACTCAAGAGAATATCATTTTAACTCAGAAAATGATCAACTTCAGCCAGTAATTTCTAGTAAGGGTGAGTAGGAGGAATAAATTGAGGAGAAGATGTAAAGGTCTTCTCTGAACATCAGTTCTTCCAGTAGCCTAAGGAGGAAAAAACTCTGAAGACAAGATCCTCTTGAATTCGGGGTTTCAAGAAACTGAAAACACTATAACTACATTGAAGTTAAACATCCATTACAACACAGTCACCACAATCCATGCAAATCCTTTGATCATGAACATTCAGTATCAGACGCAGATAAGATGGAAATAGAAGCTGGCTTTCATTAAACAAGAAATCTCATATCAAGTTACATAACCAAAGAACCAAAGCTTCATTAAAACATTACAATACTGGAGTTTAGCTCAACCATCGACCCTAACAAAATATCAAAACTGAGTATATATACTCAAAACTACTGCAACTATCAAGAGCGTGATCAGACCCCTTCATTCAAAGGTTCCATTTGATGCCTTCTCTGTCAGAATGTGCGAGCATTCTTCTGTTAGAGGCGAGCTCAAATCAACATGGGTTTTGCAGGAAAATCTACTCGCAGGAGTACCACGGGCTGACGGTTCAGTCCCCACAGCCGGACCTTCCATACCTTCCATTTATGGAGAGCTGAGGTTTCAACCAACAATCCTTTTTTCATTAACTTCCTTCATCAGGATCAGGATGGGACTTAATGCCTAGGGATCTACCATTTGTTTCTAGCGGCCCTTTGAGTCAACCTAGGACCTTGAAACCATGATGGTCTTGTTCTTTAACTCACACAGGCATATTCATCTTTTGGTGCAGATCTCATGAAATTCATACTCTTTCCTTCGTGCTCCTGAAGCTCTTGGTGCCAGCTTCTCCTTCGCCGCATTTGTCCTGCATGCGACCTCGGGCCATGACGATGGGACCAAGTCCTGGGCACATCATGATTTTTCATTTCGAGGGCCTTCCCATCACTTGACTACACTCTCTTGAAAATCGATATTGCAAAATTACCCTTCTTCAGATCGATGGTCGGATATTCTATGCATATGATGACCACAATTTCTTCCTCAGAACTCCACCTTAACTGGCTCTACGCTATGGGTGCCAAAATTTCCTCCTGGACCTACTTCCATATAACCTCAGGCTGTGACCACGGGCCCAACTCTTGGTCACTTCATGATTTCGCATTTCAGGAACTTGGGCCTTGCTCCATGATGAAACCTCTGACTCGCGAAATCACGATTTCACTTATCTACTGCCATGTGCCCCTATGGTTTGGACAACCCATATATATTTTCTTTTGACTCCTTCCAAAACTCCTGAAAGTCTCTTTCGCGAACCATCATATTGTCTACCACTTGTCCCTATAAGATGTACGGTCCATATCTAATCTTCATTGTGTTGGGATTTCGTGTCTTGGGAAGTTGAAAGACTACTCACCTTCCTTGCCCCGATTATCAAATCTATGACTTTTCCATAGTCAGATAAACGGTCCACAACTTTCCTCGATCCAACGACCCAGATAATTTCACGAGTCTGCACCTCGCGAGTCCTTACGACTCTGCCCTTGGACTTTTCTGACTCGCAAAACTGTGAAATTGCTGATCCTGCGCCACATGCCTTTCTGAATTTAATGGTCCAGATCATTTCGTGAGTTTTCACATCGAGAGTCCTTACGACTCTTGCCTCTGCACTTACCAAGTTCCGAAACCAGGAAATACTGATATTTCGTCACATGCCCTTCCCAACGCCAATGACTAGGATTGACCTCATGACTTTGGACTTTTGTCTGATGTTAAACTTCATGCAAATTTATGATCTCGATCACCTGAGGGCCACAAATATGAACTTATAATGGAATATCCTCTGCTAAAAACTAAACTTGCTCGCTCGCTTTGAGTTCATATTAGACCGCTCTAAGTGTTGCGCTTCCTGCTCATGGATGTGGCCTGCATAAAATAAAAAGTTGGACGACCGGCTAAGGGTTTTGGAAAACATAAGGCTCAGTGATAGAGGTAATGGATATAAGTTCTTAAACAAAAATGGGCAAACAAAATGACTTTTCCAGCTGAAGGGGAAAATTTAAAGACATGGCTTGCGAAAGAGAGAAGAGAAGAGCATGGGGATAGACTCGGGTATAAACCACTAACTCAGAAGACCCTGACAAGTTCATGTGATAACAATGGCTCCACAGGGGATGGCATGCTCCCTGTGAGTTGCCAAGAATGTGTAGTTCCAGTGCCTTATCTATTGGTCTATGGAGTATTTATTTAAAGAAAAATAAACATAAAAACAAGAACGGTATTTACAATGGTGGAACGCTAAATGTGGCTTTAAAAAAATAACTTCTTTATAAAATGCTCGTTTACAGGGCCTCCAAAAACTTCATCACGCTCCAAATTCTACAACCTGTAAGTATTTATTGAAAAAACTTTAGAAATTTTGAAGGGGCTGATCCATAAGGCCTCAAATTTACCGTGCTTGCCTTTATCCTGCTTGGGCGCATCCCATTTTAGTACTAGATCTCCCAGTTGGAAATCCTCCTTTCTTACTTTTCTGTCAAAAGCCTGCTTGATATTCTGTTGATGCTGATGTGCTTTGTCGAGTAACTGCTCTCTAGCCTGCTGCACTTCCACCAACTACTATATCTTTCTGATTATATCATCAGGCTCTCCTTGGTAGTCTTGGAAGAATTTTGCCACAGGTAAGGCCAACTGAGAAGGAAATATGGCCTCAATTCCATATACAAAATGAAAAGGAGAGACACCAAGATATCTCTTTGTCCTCACTCTGTCAGTCCACAGAGAAAACTTGATCTTGTAATCCCATGCTTTCTTATTGTCCTCTAACAATCTTTTGATGATATTTATAAGGCTCTTGTTAGAGGACTCTGCTAGTCCGTTCCCTTAAGTGTAGTAAGGATTTTAGTGAATCAATGCAATCCTAAACTGCTCATAGAATTGAATCAGTGGTTTGGACTTAAAGGATGCAACATTATCGGTGACAATTCTTTTCGGACAACCAAACCTTGCTATAATATCCTCAAGAAAACCAATGATTACCTTGTGAGAAGCGCTCCTTATGGGGATAGCTTCCATCCACTTGGTAAATTAATCTGTGGTAGTCAAGATCCACTTGTGCTGACCACTAGAAGCTATATGAATCTCCCTAATAAAATCTAGGCCCCACTGCTGAAAGGGTCCTAAAGCCACCACAGGTTTCAAAGGCAAGGACTTGAGTTGCTATTTTCCTGAGAATTTATGACACTTGACATAAGCCCTGATTTTAGCACAAACATCAGTGAATAGACTAGGCCAGAAATAGCCAGCTCTGAGAATCTTGTAGGTTGTGGTTTTCCAAAAGTGATGTCCTCCACACAAACTATCATGAAAGTCAAACATGAGTTTTTGGGCTTCCTGTGGGTCTAAACATCTCAACAACACCCCTATAGGATCTTTCTAATATAAAACTTTATTAATGAGGCAATATTTAATTGATATGAGATTTAAAACACTAACTTTTCTTTTTTCCATGCCATCAGGAGGTTGTAACTTCCGTAGAAATAAAATGATGTCCCTGTACCAAGCACATTCTGCTAATGGAGGGCAGACTTGAGAACTCGTATTAGACAACTCACCCTGCTGATTTTCTGATCAAGCGTTGATGAAATTTACCCCCAAGGATTTGCAATTAGTTTCAACCAACATCTTGGCTAAACCTTGACCCTTAACCAACTTAGTGGGTCTTATCTCCAAGTCAAATTCAAGGATTTTAGCAATCCATTTGGTCCTTATCTCGTCTATGTCAAGCTAAATGATAATCTCCTTCATAGAAGCTGAAGGGACATATGCAATGACCTTTGAATGAAAAAAATAGACCCTGAAGGATTTGAGATCCCTAACCAGGGCATAGGCATGTTTTTCCATGATGTCATATTTCAGATCTCCATCTCTTAATGCCCTGCTTAAAAAGGCAATGGGCTGCTCGAACCCTTCATCATTCTTTTGCAACAAAATGGCTGCCATAGTGTCAAATGAAGCAAAGGAGAAAATCATAAAATATTTGGAATAATCAGGGCTAATGAGCACAAGTGCTTCGGTCACGACCTTCTTTATTTTATCAATGGAATTATGAGATCTAGAAGTCCTTTTTGTTTCACTTCCTTTCCTCAACATGACTGTAATGTTTTTCACAAGTTCAATACAATTCGAAACAAACCTCCTCAGAAAATTAATCTTTCCCAAGAAAGACTGAACTTATTTCTTGGACCTAGGAAGTGCTAAGGTTTGGATGGCTTCCACCATGTTGGGGTCAATCTTTACTCCCTCAGCTGAGACTACGTGCCCCAATAATTTTCCCTCCTTCATAGGAAACAATGACTTCTTGGGATTCAGGGAGAGACCAAATTTTCTACATCTTTGGCAGACCTTTCTCAGATGATGAAAATTTTCTTTATCAGTCCTGGAGAAAATTGTAATGTCATCTAGATAAATGAATACAAATTTATTCCTTTCCCCAATGAAGGCGATGGCATAGCTTGCTCAAAAGTTGCTCCTGCATTAATCAACCCAAAGGGAATCTTGGCATACATGAATGTACCCCATGGAGTGATGAAAGATGTCTTCTCTCTGTCCTGAGGTAAGATAGAAATCTGATTGTATCCAGAAAATCCATCAATCATAGACATCCTAGATGCACCTGTTACCCTCTATAATATGTGCTCCACATTGGGCAAGGGGTAGTTGTCCCTCTTGGAGCTTCTGTTTACGTTTCTAAAATTGAAACAAAGTCTGATTTCTCCACTCTTGTTTCTCACTGGGACCAAGTTAGCCACCCATTCAGAATACCTTAAAGGAACGACAATCTGAGCATCCAAAAGCTTCTTTACCTCTTTCTCCATGATAGGCAACA
>ML794073.1:52351-100114 GCA_009831015.1 Picea engelmannii
GAGGTGTATAGTTGATGATGTTGGTACATATTGATGATTCATAGTTGATGAGTAGTTGACACATGATTGGTATATACTTGGTACATGGTTGGATGCACTTGTTTATGGTACATGTTGATTACAGGTTGGTGCATGGTTGATGCACTTGTTTATGGTACATGCTGATTACAGGTTCAGGTACAGTTTGATGCATGGTTGATGCATGGTTTAGATTTATTGATACAGTTTTACAATGATATATCTCACAGTGATAGTGTGATAGTGGTTCCATAATTCTAATTCTACTTCAGGGTGGCAGGACGAGGCAAGGACAGGTACCTCACCTTTCAAGGTACAAGTTAATTTTGATATTCCTGTATTTGAAGGACAGATAGATGCAGAAGCCCTAGAAAAATGGTTAACTTTGCTAGAAGGTTATTTCTCTGTTCACAATTTTTTCGACAAAGAAAAGATCACCTTCGCACTCCTTAAATCTCTCCCTCATGTCAAACATTGGTGGGAAACTTACTGGGAGCAAAGTTCCACAGAGGAGTCTGGAATATATGTGGCCGATCCCACTTGGGATTTTTTTGTGGATGCGGTAAAGGAACAATATTACTCTGTTGGAAACTATGAGGACCAGTACATGAGATGGACCACACTACGGCAAGAGAGGGGCCAAGCAGTTCCAGAGTTCACCAATACCTTCCATACATTTCGCACCAAACTGGGTATCAAAGACTCCGAGCGACATTTGGTTCTGAAATACCGTGGGGCTCTACAAAGATACATCCATACTGAAATGGATTTAATGGACATCTCATCACTCGGTGTTGCTTATCAATATGCTGTTAAAATTGAGCAAAAATTTAAGCACCAGATAAAAAAGGGAGTTTGGGTATGAAAATCCGTAACAACCGAAGTATGAAAAAGACGGCCCTAACAAACAGTCTCCCGAAAACCAGTCCAAGACACAGGAAAAGAAGGGTCACGAGAAGACAAAGAAGGACACCGGAAAATGGTGTGATTTCCACAAAATCCCCTGACACAACACCGATGAATGTCGCTCAAAATAGTCATTGATGGCTGAGATCAAAGACAAGGAGCCAAACCCTGATTCAGAATCTGATTCTGAAAATACTGGTAGAGGATAGATCATTGACGTAGACCCCACTGCTATTATCGTGACCACAACAATTCAACCAGAAGAACCAACAGACCCTGAAGAGGGGGAGTGACCTTTTCATTCACATATGTGGGTGAAGGGGACCCCGTTTCATTTTATTGTTGACAATGGAAGCTAGAAAAACCTCATCTCAGCAGAGGTCATCAAACAGTTGGGATTTTCGACAACACCACACCCATAGCCATACAACATTGGGTGGCTTCAGCAAGGATGAGATCTCCGTGTCAGCCAATAGTGTCAGTTTTCATACAACATCCAACCCTTCAAGGATGAAGTATTATGTGATGTTTCCCCACTAGATGTCTATGATGTTCTCTTGGGCCAACCATATATGTGGAAGCGCCACGCTGTTTATGAGTCTCGACCCTGCAGTGTCAATGTTTCTCTGGGGGGTCATCTCTACAGAATACTAGAGGTAGTTCCGACTACTATTCCTCCTGAAAAGTGCCGCAAGGTAGTATCTCATACTGCACAATTCAACTTCTTCACAATCTGTTCAAAAGGGGAACAGAAGGACACTGCAACCATTGCAGCTTTGCCCCAAGCACTTTCTATCCAATAGAAGCAAGTCGACAAGGTTGCAGCAAAGCGCAAAGATTCCTTCTGCACACTATCCTCTCATGTAGTATAACTTGTTGAACAACCTCAGCCTCAACAGGCTCGTGACAGACTTCCACAAACTGAGTAGCGCAATGTCTCCAGCAAGGCAAGCAGCTCACCAAGATGCAGATTCAACAAACGCTTTTCCCTCTCCCCCGAGAACTCAACGCAATGGATACCATTGATTCCTAAGGATGGAGGATTGATCTAGGTGGATATCAGTGGCTACCCACCTTTTCTAACTGGCTCAAAACAGTTTTCTGGCAATTTTGGCAATTTACTATTTTTAGCAGTTTTTAACTTCCGGGGCCATTTTGAGGGCCTAAATGAAGGTTTTTAGAGATCAAGGTTCTCAATGATATTAGAAGGAATGATTGAGCCCTCAAAATTAATCTCCTCAGCGATACCTTTCCAATGAGCTATCATATGCCTAAAACGGAGATTGTATGCAAAAGTTACGACCTCGGGAAGTTGATGTACTAACTTACCCAAACGGGGCCCACATGACTTTTGGCGCTTCATATCCTAGGGTTAGGTTTTTGGATGTCTAGGGTTTTTGGCATTCCTATTTATTGTAAAAATGCCTTCAGATCCTCATTGTAATCATCTTCTTGCGAATGCGAGTAGCTGTCACATCTCTTCTCAGAGATAAGCTGCCAGCATTCTAGCGAGTCTTTCACTCTGTATTTTTACAGTCTCTGTACATTTCTTTCATTAATAGAAATCGTTTATTATTGTATCTCTGTGTTTATGGTTGCATCTTTGATATATTTCTGTTATATTATTGTATATACATGATATCTCTGTGCATTTCTTTATTATATCTCCGCTCTCATTTCATGTCGAAAATAATCCAGATCAAGGAGGTTCAGGAGTGTCGGTGAGTTGCAACAAACTAGATCCAAAATTTGTGTCAAGAGAAAAGATAGGATGTTTTGTGGGGTTTGGTTCATCACTAATAATGTAGCTAACTGATATTTCCTGTAAAGTCTCCTATGATCACCTCCAAACACAGGAATGGTAGCATAGGTGAGGCCCATCTGCAAAGTTCCCCCTGGTCTTTTTATGCAAGATCTAGACATAAGAATCCCAAAATTAGGGGGAATGTCAACTACCATGATGTCCATGATCACACTTTTCATTGGCAGCTAGAATAGAGATACATCCAAGGCTTTTATAACCCCAAGGCACTTGACCTTCCTGGAGTTGAAAGTATACAGGTCATGGTAGGGTTTTGTAATCTCCAGACTGAGCTCTTCCATGACAATCTTAGGCATAATATTGTGAGATGCCCCTGAATCCATCAAACAATTATGTAGAACCTTGTCATGTATGTTCAGTAAAGTATATAAGAGAGGGAATGAATCGTCTCTATCTTCTACCAAAGGACCTAGGATGACTGCAGGCTTCTCATCTTGGAGATTTATTAAGTCTGTGGAATGAGAAGAAGGTTCGGGCTGCAAAAGTTTGGAGAGGCACCTTTTGAAGTCTTCATGCTTGACCAGCTTTGAAATGGGTACATGGATTCTAATCTTTTGTATTTAATTCTCAAATATGAAAGAGGAGGGGGCCTTTATAATTTCTCTCACTTCTGGAACAATAGTTTTAACCACCGGTGGGGGGGTCTATGCCTTCTTTTCCTTTCTTCAGTCTGCAATATATTTAGCAGGTTTTTCTGCTCTAGCAGGCCGATCACGTATGTTAGAATTCCCTTCTTTTTGTTTGGACCTCAAACTATATCTGTTTGGAATGTGGCTGGCCTCTTCCCCTTTAATAAGCTCATTTAGTTGATTACTGATGAGGGCCTCTTCGTATGCAGACTAATTTAAATAAGGGGACGAAGAGGTATCTCCAAGGCAATGTATCTCAGGATCAATATCTTCTTCCTCTTCATCTTCATCAGTAACCAAGTTATTTTGGAGAGGAGTTTGGATTTTCTGATCATCTCTGTCCCTGTTTCTCTAATCTCTTTGGATGGTCTGAGGGGAATTAGTAGGTCTCCTAAAGTTACCTTTGTTATCATCATTTGCGGGATTTCTATAGCTCTGCTTTCCTTCCAATTCAACCCTTTCCATTCTAGCAGAAAGTGACTTTAGTAGTTTGGTTACTTCATCCATTTGAGGGGGGGGAAACAAAATAACTAGAATTCGAAACTTCGGACTTACCTTTTCTTCTGTCTCTATTAGCCTTAATCCTAAGCTTATCGACTACCAATATATTAGATTCTACTTCAATGGCTGCATCTTGCATATGATCCAAGGAGGTAGCTCCTCTTTCTCTCAACAAGAGGGAAAAAGTAGGGTCGAAAGCATTAGCAAGTCATCTTGGCAGAGGTTTCTGTGGGTTTAAATTCAACGGGAATATTTTTATACATATTATTAAATATCTTTGAGAAGTCTGAAACAAATTCCCCTTCTTCTCTCTTAAGTTCCCTGAATTCTGTAATATAATAAAGGAGATATTTTTTATTCCCCCAATTTCTTAAGAATGAATCATCTAGAGTGGCAATCTCGTCAATATATCTAGGAGGAAAGTCCTTAAACCAATCCCTAGAATCACCATCAAGGCTCTGTACAAAAACTCTCATCCACACATCTTCATTTTCGATGGCCTGAATCTCTTCAAATATATAAAAGGATGCAAGGTTCTCTTCTACAGTCACGTCTCCCTCTCCTGTGAACTGGGGCATGCGCTTAAGGTAGTTCATGGTTGGGATAACATTCATAGGTTGATGTAATACCAGAGGGGCATATCTAGAATCCAATATCTCAACCATCCTGTTCCTAGGAGGATTAGAACTTGCCATTTGGACGTGAGTTGGAGGAGAAGTAAGTGGAGATGGAGTTCAGGTAGGTGATACTGGAACTATGCTTTTGGGGGAAAAGGAAAACAACTGAGTGTTTGAGAAAAAGGTTGCAGAGCTGGTACGAACAAAGGTTTCTGTTGCATCAACTCTAATAGGAGGAGGAGTAGTAAAGCCAGGGGTGGGGAAGTCTCCTAAGGTCTTGGGTCTAAGCCACGGTACACCTTCAGGAGAGACAGGAGCGTTGAAGGTTTTTGCTTCTAAAACGAGGCCAGGAGAAGATAAATTAGTCAGAAAAATTTCAAAATTTAAAGTTCTAGAAACTCTAGCAGATGGGATAATAGGAAAAATAGAAACAGTAACTGGGGTTTTTGAAGGAAGATTATGAAAATTACTAGAATCACCTGGTTCAAAAGATGAAGTACCTTCTTGAGGGGTCTTTCCTTACCTGATAATTTTCTCTAGGTCAGCTCCAGGCGTGGTTAGAGGCAACTGTGGATGAGACCTCGTGTGTCTGCCTTTTAGAGCCATCTGAAACAATGGAGTCAGACAAGTGGAATCGCCATACAGTGGAGTCATTAGGTGCAGGTTGAAATCTTCAATGGTACTGAGTTATAATGCACCTTCAGAATTAGTACACTTTGTCATTCTAGCCAGAGAAAATATTCAATTCATCCCCGACAATGACGCCATAAATGTTATCACCAGAAGTCACCCATGGATTGCGACAGAGGTAAGCCCAATACCCATCAAGTTATATGTCATGGTTAATGGATTTAAAGAAGTAAAATGGGGTAGAATCAAGAGAATATTGTTTTAACTCAGAAAACTGGGGCAATATGCACAAGCAAATGAGGTCTTGATCAACTTCAGCGAGTAAGTTGTAGTAAGGGTGAGTAGGAGGAAGAAATTGAGGAGAATATGTAAATGTATGCTCTAAAAATTAGGTCTTCCAGCAGCCTAAGGAGGAAAAAACTCTGAAAATAAGATCCTCTTGAATTCAGGGTTTCAAGAAATTGAAAACACTATAACTGCACTGCAATCAAACATCCATTACAACATAGTCACCACAATCCATGCAAATCCTTCGATCATGAAAATTGAGTATCAGATGCAGATAAGATGCAAATAGAAGTTGGCTTTCATTAAATAAGAAATCTCATATAAGGTTACATAACCAAAGAACCATAGCTTCATTAAAAAATTACAATACGGGAGCTTAGCTCAACCATCGACCCTAACAAAATATCAAAACTAAGTATATATACTCAAAACTGCTGCAACTTTCAAGAGCGTGTTTGGACCCTTGCATTCAAAGCTTCCGATCGGTGCCCGCTCTGTCAGACTGTGTAGGCATTCTTCTGTCAGACGCGATCTCAGATCAACATGGGTTTTGCAGGAAAATCTGCTCGTAGGAGTACCTCGAGCTGACGGTTCAGTCCCAATGGCCAGACATTCCATACCTTCCATTTATGGAGTGAGCCGAGGTTTCAACCACCACTCATTTTTTCATTAACTTCCCTCATTAGGACCAGGACATGACTTAATGCCTAGGGATCTACCATGCGCTGCTAGGGGATGTTCGAGTCAACCTGACACCTTGAAACCATGATGGTATCGTTCTTTAACTCACATGGGCATCTTTGGATTTTGGTGCAGGTTTCATGAAATTCACACTCTTTCCTTCGCGCTCCCAAAGCTCCTAGTGCTAGTTTCTTCTTCGTCGCATTTTTCCTGCATGAAACATTGAGCCATGACCGTGGGCCCAAATCCTGGGCGCATTGCGATTTCACATTTTGGGGGCCTTCACATCACTTGAATACACTCTCCTGATACACAATATTGCGAAATTTCCCTTCTTCATATCGACAGTCGAATCTTCTATGCATCCAACGACCACAATTTCTTCCTTGAAACTCCACCTTGGCCGCCTCTATGCTATGGGTGCCAAACTTTCCTCTTGGACCTACTTCCATATGACCTCAGGTTGTGACCACGGGCCCAACTCTTGGGCGCTTCACGATTTCATGTTTCGGGAACTTGTGCCTTGCTCCATGTTGAAACCTCCGACTCGCAAAATCACGATTTCTCTTATCTTCTGCCATGTTCCCCTCTGGTTTGGATGACCTAGATGTATTTGCTTTTGAATCCTTTCAAAACTCCCGAAAGTTGCTTCCGCGAACCATCATATCAGCTGCCACCTGTCCCTATAAGATCTAGGGTCTAGATCTAATCTTCATTGTGTTGGGATTTCGCGTCTTGGGAAGTTGAAAGGCTACTCATCTCCCTTCCCACGATTCCCAAATATTCAACTTCGCCAGAGTCATATCAACGGTCCACAACTTTCCTTGATCCAACGACCCAGATCATTTTGTGAGTCTGCACCTTGCGAGTCCTTACGACTCCACCCTTGGACTTTTTCGACTTGTGAGACCGTGAAATCGCTGATCCTGTGCCACGTGCCTTTTTGAATTGAACGGTCCTAATCATTTCACAAGTTTTCACTTCCCGAGTCCTTATGACTCTTTCCTTTGCACTTCTAGATTTTTGAAACCATGAAATGATGATCTTTTGCCACGTTCCCTTCCCAGTGCCAATGACTAGGATTTACCTCATGACTTTGGACCTTTGTACGACGTTAAACTTCGCGCAAGTTTATGATCTCGATCACTCGAGGGCCGCAAATCTGAATTTCGAATGGAATATCCTCTGCTAAAAACTGAACTTGCTCACTCACTTTGAGTCCATATTAGATCGCTCTCAATGTTGCGCTTCATGGTCATGGCCGCAACTTGCGTAAAATAAAAAGTTGGACGACTGGCTAAGGGTTCGGGAAAACATAAGGATCAGTGACAAAGGTAATGGATATGAGTGCTTAAACAAAAAGGGGCAAACAAAATGACTTTTCCGGTTGAAGGGAAAAATTTAAAGACATGGTCTATGAAGGAGAGAAGAACATGGAAAGGGCATAGACTCAAGTATAAACCACCAACTCATAGGACCCTCACAAATTCATGTGATAATGTTGGCTCCACAAGGGATGGCATGCTCCTTGCAAGCTACCAAGAACGTGCAGTTCCAGTGCCTTAACTATTGGGATATGGAGTCTTTATTTAAAGAAAAATAAACATAAAAACATGAACGATATTTACAATGGTGGAACGCCGACTGTGGATTTAAACAAATAACTTCTTTAGAAAATGCCCGTTTACAAGGCCTCTGGAAACTTCATCACCCTCCAAATTCTGCAACCTGTAAGTATTATTTGAAAAAACTTCATAAATTTTGAAGGGGTCGATCCATAAGGCCTCAAATTTACCGTGCCTGCCTTTATCCTGCTTGGGCGCGTCCCATTTTAGTACTAGATCTACCAGTTGGAAATCCTCCTTTCTTACTTTTCTGTCAAAATCCTGATGATCTTCTGTTGATGTTGATGTGCTTTGTCCAGTAACTTCTCTCTAGCCTACTGCACTTCCATCAACTGCTGTATCCTTCTGATCATATCATCAGGCTCTCCTTCGTAGTCTTGGAAGAATTTTTCCACGGGTAAGGCCAGCTCAGAAGGAAATATGGCCTCAATTACATATACAAGCTGAAAAGGAGAGACACCAAGAGATCTCTTTGTTGTCACTTTGTTAACCCACAGAGAAAACTTGAGCTTTGAATCCCATGATTTCTTATTGTCCTATAACAATATTTTGATGATCTTTATAAGGCTCTTGTTAGAGGACTGTGCTAGTCCATTCCCTTGAGGGTAGTAAGGATTTGAGTGAATCAATGCAATCCTAAACTGCTCACAGAATTGAATCAGTGGTTCGGCCTTAAAGGATGCAACATTATCGGTGACAGTTCTTTTCGGACATCCAAACCTTGCTATAATATCCTCAAGAAAACCAATGATTACCTTGTGAGAAGCGCTCGTTGTGGGGATAGCTTCCATCCACTTGGTAAAGTAATCTGTGGCAGTCAAGATCCACTTGTGCTGGCCACTAGAAGCTAGATGAATCTCCATGATAAAATCTAGGCCCCACTACTGAAAGGGTCCTAAAGTCACCACAGGTTTCAAAGGCAAGGACTTGAGCTGCTATTTTCCTGAGAATTTATGACACTTGACACAAGCCCTGATTTTAGCACAAACATCAATGAATAGGCTAGGTCAGAAATAGCCAGCTCTGAGAATCTTGTAGGTTTTGGTTTTCTAAAAGTTATGTCCCCCACACAAACTATCATGAAAGTCAAACATGAGTTTTTGGGCTTCCTGTGGATCTAAACATCTCAACAACACCCCTATAGGATATTCTACTATAAAACTTTATCAATGAGGCAATATTTAATTGATATGAGCTTTAAAGCTCATACTTTTATTTTTTCCATGCCATCAGGAGGCTGTAACTTCTATAGAAAGAAAATGATGTCCTTGTACTAAGCACATTCTGCTAACAGAGGGCAAACTTGAGAACTTGTATCATACAACTCACCCTATTGATTTTCTGAGCAAGCATTGATGAAATTTACCCCCAAGTATTAGCAATTAGTTTCAACCAGTAGCTTGGTTAAACCTTGACCCTTAACCAACTTAGTGGGTCTTATCTCCAAGTCAAATTCAATGATTTTAGCAATCCATTTGCTCCTTCTCTAGTCTATGTCAGGCTGAATGAGAATCTCCTTCACAGAAGCTGAAGGGACATATGCAATGAACTTTGAATGAAAAACATAGACCGTAAAGGATTTGAGAGCCTTGACTAGGGCACATGCCTATTTTTCCATGATGTCATATTTCAACTCTGCATCTCTCAATGCCTTGTTGAAAAATGCAATGGGCTACTCGAACCCTTCGTCATTCTTTTGCAACAAAACGACTGCCACGATGTCAAATGAAGCAAAGGAGAAAATCATAAAATCTTTGGAATAATCAGGGCTAATGAGCACAGGTTCTTCAGTCACGACATTCTTTATTTGATCGAAGGAATTACAAGATCCAACAGTCCATTTGTTTAGTTTCTTTTCCTCAACATGACTTTAATGTCTTTCACAAGTTCAACAAAATTAGAAACAAACCTCCTCAGAAAATTAATCTTCCCCAAGAAAGACTGAACTTCTTTCTTGGACCTAGGTTGTGGTTAGGTTTGGATGGATTCCACCCTACTGGGATCAATCTTTACTCCCTCAGCTGATACTATGTGCCCCAATAATTTTCCCTCCTTCATAGCAAACAATGACTTCTTGGGATTCAGGGAGAGATGAAATTTTCTGCATCTTTGGAAGACCTTTCTCAGATGATGACAATGTTTTTTATCAGTCCTGGAGAAAATTGTAATGTCATCCAGATAAATGACTACAAATTCATCCCTTTCCCCAATGAAGGTGATGTCCATAGCTCGCTGGAAAGTTCCCCATGCGTTCATCAACCCAAAGGGCCTCTCGGAATACATGAATGTACCCCATGGAGTGGTGAAAGTTGTCTTCTCTCTATCCTCAGGTAAGACAAAAATCTGATTGTAGCAAAAAAATCCATCAATGATAAACATTTTGGATGCACATTTTACCCTCTTTAATATGTGCTCCATCTTAGGAAAGGGGTAGTTTTCCTTCTTGGAGCTTCTTTTTAGGTTTCTGAAATCGACACAAAGTCTGATTTCTCCACTCTTCTTTCTCACTAGGACCAAGTTAGCCACCCATTCATAATACCTTAAAGGAACGATAATCTGAGCATCCAAAAGCTTCTTTACCTCTTTCTCCATGATAGGCAACATCATGGGGTTGATCTACCTCAACTTCTGCCTAAATGGTTTGGCCTCTTCCTTCAATGGGATCTTATGCTCAATGATGCTTGTATCGTATGTTTTGAGATATTCATATGTCCAAGAAAAAACATCAGCAAACTCCTTTAATGTCTCAGCATATTCCACCCTTTGTTCCCTTGACAGACTGCTCGATAATTTGACAAATTTCTGATCTTTCTCTATACTAATGTTGCATTCAGTTACATCAGTATCATCAACCGATCCTTTAACTTTCACTGCCTCATCATTTCTATCAAATAGTTTATCCAAAGGAACTAGTCCCTTCGGAATGTGATTGCTAGGCAACTGAACAATATGGTGATTAGCGATTTTGTTCAGGAAAACATCAGCATGAGGATTACTTTCATAATCATGATCTTGATCAATATGTAGTGAAGAAAACTCATCAACAATCTCAAGGAATCTTTTGATCTCAAGATCATCCTCAAACACTTTCCAATGCTTGTCATTGTCAGGTCTAGAGGGTCTACAATTTACTTCTACATCATACCTGAGATTTAGTGGCAAAGGGACTCTGAAATTGCTTGCTGAAACAACCAAAGAATCAACCATGATGTTTTCTTCTCTTGGAATAAATGAAATGTTGAAAGCTAGGAAAAAATTGTCAATAAGGTCCCACACTTCATTTCTATAAATTTTTAGCCTAGGGTGCTTAGCTTGGTAAATATTTCTGACTTGATGGACAATTAAATCAACATCCCCAAATACTGATATCTCTTCAATTCCCATATCTTTTGCAACCCTCAAACCTATGACAAGAGCTTCATACTCTGCCACATTATTTGTAGCTTCGAATTCTAACTTGTAGGATAGAGCTATAGTCTATTGAGCAGGGGAAACAAGAACCACTCTAGCACCAACACCTTCCTTAGAAGAGGCTCCATCAAAGAAAATTTTCCACACAGAGGTGATAGGAGGGGAATTTTCACAAAAAGTAATAGGCCACTTTTTTATTTCCAGAGGAGGTTCAGGAGCGTCGGTGAGTTGTAGCAAACTAGGTCCCAAATCTATGTCAAGAGAAAATATATAATGGTTTGCAGGGTTTTCTTCATCACTAATAATGTAGGCCAACTGAGCTTCCCTGTAAAGTCTCCTATGCTCACCCCCAAACATCAGAATGGTAGCATAGGTGAGGTCCATATACAAAGTCCCCCCTAGTCTTTTTATCCAAGATCTAGACAGAAGCATCCCAAACTTAGGGGGAACGTCGGCTACCACGATGTCCATGATCACGCTTTTCATTGGTAGCAAGAATAGAGATACGACCAAGTCCTTGATAACCCCAAGGCAGTTGACCTTTCTGGAGTCGAAAGAATACAGGTCATGGTAGGTTTTTGTAATCTCCATACCGAGCTCTTCCATGACAATCTTAGGCATAAGATTGTGAGATACCCCTGAATCCATCAAACAATTATGTATCACTTTGTCATGTATGTTTAGTGAAGTATAGAAGGGAGGGTATGAATCGTCTCTATATTCTACCAAAGGACCTAGGATGACTATAGGCTTCTCATCTTGGAGGTTTATTGAATCTGTGGAATGAGAAGAAGGTTCGGGCTGAAACATTTTGGAGAGGCACGTTTTGATGTCTTCATGCTGGACAAGCTCTAAAATGGGTACATGGATTCTAATATTTTGTATTTCATGCTCAAAGCTGAAAGAGGATGGGGCCTTTATAATTTCTCTCACTTCTAGAACAAGACTTTTGACCACTGGTGGGGTGGTTTGTGCCTTCTTTTCCTTGCTTCGGTCTGCAATATCTTTAGCAGGTTTTTCTGCTCTGGTAGGCCGATCACAGATGTCAGATTTCCCTTCTTTCAGTTTGGACCTCAGATTATATCTATTTGGAATGTGTCTAGCCTCTTCCCCTTTACTCAGCTCATTCAGTTGATTACTTATGAGGCCCTCTTCATATGTAGATTGAGTTAAATGAGGGGACAAAGAGGCATCTCCAAGGAAATGGATCCCAGGATCAATGTCTTCTTCCTCTTCATCTTCATCAATAACCAGGTTATTTTGGAGAGGAGTCTAAATTTTCTGATCATATCTGTCCCTATTTTTCTGATCTCTTTGGATGGTCTGAGGGGCTTCAATAGGTCTCGTAAAGTTACCCCTGTTATCAACATTTGGGGGATTCCTATAGCTCTGCTTTCCTTATAATTCGACCCTTTCCATTCTAGCAGAAAGTGACTTTAGTAGTTTGGTTACTTCATCCATTTGAGGGGGGGAAGCAAAATAACTAGAATTCAAACCTTCAAACTTACCTTTTCTTCTGTCTCTATCGGCCTTACTCCTAAGCTTATGAACTGCCAATATATTAGATTCTACTTCAATGGATACATCTTGCATATGAGCCAAGGAGGTAGCTCTTCTTTCTCTCAATATGAGGTAAAAATCAAGGTCGAAAGCATTAGCATAAGTCATCTTGGCAATCATTTCTGTGGGTTTAACTTCAACAAGAATCTTTTTATACATCTTATTAAATATCTTCGAGAAGTCTGAAACATATTCCACTTGTTCTCTCTTAAGTGCCCCAAATTCTGTAATATAATAAAGGAGATCTTTTTTATTCCCCCAATTTCTTAAGAATGAATCATCCAGAGCGAGAATGCCATCGATAGATCTAGGAGGCAAGTCCTCAAACCAATCCCTAGCATCACCATCAAGGCTCTATACAAAAACTCTCATCCACACATATTTATTTTCGATGGAATGAATCTGTGCAAATCTATAAAAGGATGCAAGGTGATCTTCTGCAGTCACGTCTCCCTCTCATGTGAACTGGGGCATGTACTTAAGGTAGTTCATGGCCAGGAGAGCTTTCATAGGCTGAGGTAAAATGAGAGGGGCGTATCTAGTAGCCAATATCACAGCCATCTTGTTCCTAGGAGGATTAGAACCTACCATTTGTACATGAGCTAGAGGAGAAGTAGGTGGAGATGCAGTTCGGACAAGTGAGACTGGAACTATGCTTCTGGGGGAAAAGGGAAACAACTGAGTGTTTGAGAAAAAGGTTGCAGAGATGATTGGAACATAGGTTTTTATTGCAACAACTCTAACATGAGGAGGAGTAGTAAAGCCAGGGGTGGGGAAGTCTCCTAAGGTCCTGGGTCTGAGCCATGATACAAATTCAGGAGAGACAGGAGTGTCGAAGCTTTCTTCTTCCAAAATGGGGCTAGGAGAAGAGAAATAAACCGAGAAACTTCTGAAATTCAAAGTTTTGGAAACTCCAACAGATGGGATAATAGGAGAAACATAAATAATAACTAGGGTTTCTGAAGGAAGATTATGAAAATTACCAGAATCACTTGGTTCAGAAGCTGAAGTTCCCTCTTGAGGGGTCTTTCCTTTCCTAATAATTTTCTCTAGGTCAGCTCCATGCGTGGTTAGAGGCAACTGTGGATGAGACCTCATGTGTCTGCCTTTCAAAGCCAGCTGAAATAGTGGATTCGGACTAGTTGAGTCGCTAGGTGCAGGTTGAAATATTCAATGGTACTGAATTCTCATGCACCTTCAGAATCAATAAGCTTTGTCGTTCTACCCAGGGAAAATATTCAATTCATCCCCGACAACGGCGCCAGAAATGTTAGTGCCAGAATTCATCTCTAGATTGTGGTAGAGGTAAGCCCAGTACCCATCAGGTTATATGTCATGGTTAAAGGATTTAAAAAGGTCCAATGGGGCAGACTCAAGAGAATATCGTTTTAACTCAGAAAACTGGGGCAGTATGCACAAACAAATGATGTCTTGATCAACTTCAGCCAGTAAGTTGTAGTAAGGGTGAGTAGGAGGAAGAAATTGAGGAGAATATGTAAAGGTATTCTCTAAACATCAGGTCTTCCAACAACCTAAGGAGGAAAAAACTCTAAAAACAAGATCCTCTTGAATTCAGGGTTTCAAGAAACTAAAAATGTTATAACTTCACTGCAATCAAACATCCATTACAACATAGTCACCACAATCCATGCAAATCCTTCGATCATGAACATTCAATATCAGACACATATAAGATGGAAATAGAAGTTGGCTTTCATTAAACAATAAATCTCATATCAAGTTACATAACCAAATAAGCAGAGATTCATTAAAACATTACAATATGGTAGCTTAGCTCAACCATCAACCCTAACAAAATATCAAAACTGAGTATATATACTCAAAACTATTGCAATTATCAGTAGTGTGATCAGGCCTCTGCATTCAAAGCTTCCAATTGGCGCCCGCTCTGTTAGAGCGAGCATTCTTTTGTAAGACACGAGCTCATATTAGCATGGTTTTTGCAGGAAAATTTGCTCCCAAGAGTACCATGGGATGACGGTTCAGTCCCCACGATCGAACCTTCGATACCTTCCATTTATGGAGTGATCCGAAGTTTTAACCACCACTCCTTTTTTCATTAACTTTCTTCATCAGGACCAGGATGAGACTTAACGCCTAGGGATCTACCATGTGTTGTTAGCGTCACTTCGAGTCAACCTGACACCTTGAAACCATGATGGTCTCGTTCTTTAACTCACACGGGCATCTTCGGCTTTTGGTGCAGGTCTCATGAAATTCACACTCTTTCCTTTGTGCTCCAAAATCTCTTGGTGCCAGCTTCTCCTTCGCCACATTTTTCCTGCATGCGACCTCGGGCTATGACCATGGGCCCAACTCCTAGGCACATCGTGATTTTGTGTTTCAGGAGCCTTCCCATCACTTGAATACACTCTCCCGATACCCGATATTGTGAAATTTCCCTTCTTCAGATTGACTGTCGGATATGCAATGTATCTGACGACCATGATTTCTTCCTCGGAACTCCACCTTGGCTGACTCTACCCTATGGGTGCCAACCTTTCCTCCTGGACCCGCTTCCATATGACCTCGAGCTGTTACCACAGGCCCAACTCCTGGGTGCTTTGCGATTTCACGTTTTGGAAACTTGCGCCTTGCTCCATGCTGAAACCTTCGACTCACAAAATCACGATTTTTCTTATCTGCTGCCACATGCCCCTCTGGTTTGGACAACCCAGATCTATTTTATTTTGACTCCTTCCAAAACTCCAGAAAGTTGCTTCCGCGAACCATCATATCGGCTGCCACCTGTCCCTATAAGATCTACGGTCCAGATATAATCTTCATCATGTAGGGATTTCGTGTCTTGGGAAGTTGAAAGGCTACTCACCTACCTTCCCCCGATTCTTGAATCTTTGACTTTGCCAGAGTTAGATCAACAGTCCATGACTTTCCTCGATCCAATGGCCCTAATCATTTCATGAGTCTTCACTTCGCGAGTCCTTACGACTATGCCCTTGGACTTTTTCGACTCATGAAACCGCGAAATCATTGATCCTGCGCCACGTGCCTTTCTAAATTTAATGGTCCAGATCATTTCGTGATTTTCCACTTTGCGAGTCCTTACGAGTCTTGCCTCTGCACTTCCCAAGTTTTGAAACCGCGAAATGATGATCTTTCGCCACGTTCCCTTCCTAGCACCAACGACTAGGATTGACCTCACGACTTCGAACCTTTGTCTGACGTTAAACTTCATGCAACTTTATGATCCCGATTGCCTAGGGGCCACAAATCTAAACTTCGAATGGAATCTCCTCTGCTGAAAACTGAAATTCCTCGCTCACTTTTAGTCCATATTAGATCGCTCTAAGTGTTGTGCTTAGTGCTCATGGTTGAGGCTTGTGTAAAATAAAAACCTGGACGACTAGCTAAGGGTTCGGGAAAACAAAAGGATCAGTGACAGAGGTAATGAAGATGAGTGCTTAAACAAAAATGGGCAAACAAAACGAATTTGCCGGTTAAAGGAGAAAATTTAAATACATGGCCTGCGAAAGAGAGAAGAACATGGCATGGGCATAGACTCAGGTATAAACCACCAACTCATAGGACCCTAACAAGTTCAAGTGATAAAATTGGCTCCATAGGGGATGGCATGCTCCCTGCGAGCTGCCAAGAACGCGCAGTTCCAGTGCCTTATCTATTGGGCTATGGAGTCTTTATTTAATGAAAAATAAACATAAAAACAACAACTATATTTACAATGGTGGAACATCGACTTCGACTTTAAACAAAGAACTTCTTCAGAAAATGCTCGTTTAGAGGTCCTACGAAAACTTCATCACCCTGCAAATTTTTCAACCTGTAAGTATTATTTGAAAAAACTTCAGAAATTTTGAAGGGGCCAATCCATAAGGCCTCAAATTTATCGTTCTTTCCTTTATCCCACTTGGGCGCATCCCATTTTAGTACTAGATCTCCCAGCTGGAAATCCTCCTTTCTTAATTTCTTGTCAAAAGCCTGCTTGATCTTCTATTGATGCTAATGTGCTTTGTCCAGTAACTACTCTCTAGCCTGCTGCACTCCCACCAGCTTTTGTATCCTTCTGATTATATCATCAGGTTCTCCTTGACAATCTTGGAAGAATTTTTCCACAGGTAAGGCCAACTGAGAAGGAAAGATGGCCTCAATTCCATATACAAGCTGAAAAGGAGAGACACCAAGATATCTCTTTGTTGTCACTCTGTCAACCCACAGAGAAAACTTGAGCTTTGAATCCCATGATTTCTTATTGTCCTCTAACAATCTTTTGATGATATTTATAAGGCTCTTGTTAGAGGATTCTGCTACTCTGTTCCCTTAAGGGTAGTAAGGAGTTGAGTGAATCAATGCAATCCCAAAATGCTCACAGAATTGAATCAATGGTTCGGCCTTAAAGGATGCAGCATTATCGGTGAAAATTCTTTTCGGACAACCAAACCTTTCTATAATATCCTCAAGAAAACCAATGATTACCTTGTGAGAAGCGCTCCTTGTGGGGATAACTTCTATCCACTTGGTAAAGTAATCTGTGGCAGTCAATATCCACCTGTGCTAACTACTAGAACTCCCCGATAAAATCTAGGCCCCACTGTTGAAAGGGTCCTAAAGCCACCACAAGTTTCAAAGGCAAGGACACGAGCTGCTGTTTTCCTGAGAATTTCTGATAGTTGACACAAGCCCTGATTTTAGCACAAAGATCAGTGAATAGGCTAGGACAGAAATAGCCAACTTTGAGAATCTTGTAGGCTGTGGTTTTCCAGAAGTGATGTCCCCCACACAAACTATCATGAAAGTCAAACATGATTTTTTAGGCTTCCTATGGGTCTAAACATCTCAACAATGCCCCTAAAGGATCTTTCCAATATAAAACTTGATCAATGAGGCAATATTTAATTGATCTGAGCTTTAAATCTCTTATTTTTCTTTTTTCCATGCCATTAGGAGGCTGCTACTTCTATAGAAAGAAAATGATGTCCCTGTACCAAGCACATTCTGCTAATGGAGGGAAGACTTGAGAACTCGTATCAAACAACTCAAACTGCTATTTTTTTGAGCAAGCATTGATGAAATTTACCCCCAAGGCTTTGAAATTAGTTTTAGCCAGCAACTTGGCTAAACCTTGACCCTTAACCAACTTAGTGGGTCTGATCTCCAAGTCAAATTCAAGGATTTTAACAATCCATTTGCTCCGTCTCCCATCTATGTCGGGCTAAATGATAATCTCCTTCACATAAGCTGAAGGGACATATGAAATGACCTTTGAATGAAAAACATAGACCCTGAAGGATTTGAGAGCCTTAACTAGAGAATAGACCTATTTTTCCATGATGTCATATTTCAGCTCTGCATCTCTCAATGCCCTGCTGAAAAAGGCAATGGGCTGCTCGAAACCTTTGTCACTCTTTTGCAACAAAATGACTGCCATGGTGTCAAATGAAGCAAAGGAGAAAATCATAAAATCTTTGGAATAATCAGGGCTAATGAGCATAGGTGCTTCGGTCATGACCTTATTTATTTGATCGAAGGAATTACGAGATCCAACAGTCCATTTTGTTTTGTTTCCTTTCCTCAACATGACTGTAATGTATTTCACAAGTTCAGCAAAATTAGAAACAAACCTCCTCAGAAAATTAATCTTCCCCAAGAAAGACTAAACTTCTTTATTGGACCTAGGAAGTGCTAAGGTTTGGATGGCTTCCACCATGCTGGGATCAATATTTACTCCCTCAGCTGATACTATGTGCCCCAGTAATTTCCCCTCCTTCATAACAAGCAATGACTTCTTGGGATTAAGGGAGAGACCAAATTTTCTACATCTTTGGAAGACCTTTCTCAGATGATGACAATGTTCCTTGTGATTCCTACATAAAACTGTAATGTCATCTAGATAAATGACTACAAATTTATCCCTTTCCGCAATGAAGGTGATGTCCATAACTCGCTGGAAATTTGCTCCTGCGTTCATCAACCCAAAGGGCATCTTGGAATACATGAATGTACCCCATGGAGTGGTGAAAGATGTCTTCGCTTTGTCCTTAGGTAATACATAAATCTGATTGTATCCAGAAAATCCATCAATCATAGACATCTTGGATGCACCTGTTACCCTCTGTAATATGTGCTCCATCTTGGGCAAGGGGTAGTTTTCCTTCTTGGAGCTTCTGTTTAGGTTTTTGAAATTGACACAAAGTCTGATTTATCCACTCTTCTTTCTCACTAGGACCGAGTTAGCCACCCATTCAGAATACCTTAAAGGAACGATAATCTGAGCATCCAAAAGCTTATATACCTCTTTCTCCATGATAGGTAGTAGCATGGGGTTGATCTGCCTTAGATTCTACCTAAATGGTTTGGGCTCTTCCTTCAATGGGATCTTATGCTCAATGATGCTTGTATCGTATGTTATGAGATCTTCATATGTCCAAGCAAACACATCAAAAAACTCCTTTAATAGCTCAATATATTCCACCCTTTGTTCCCTTGATAGACTTCTCGACAATTTAACAAATTTCTGATCTTTCTCTATACCAATGTTGCATTCAGTTACATCAACATCATCAGCCTATCCTTTAACTTTCACTGCCACATCATTTCTGTCAAATAGTGTCTCCAAAGGAACTAGTCCCTTCAGAATGTGATTGCTAGGCAAATGAACAATATCGTGATTACTGATTTTGTTCAGGAAAACATCAGCATGAGGATTACTTTCAGAATCTTGATCTTGATCAATATGTAGTGCAAAAAACTCATCAACAGTCTCAAAGAATATTTTGATCTCAAGATCATCCTCAAATACTTTCCAATGCTTCACATTGTCAGGTATAGAGGGTCTGTAATTTACTTCTACATCAAACCTGAGCTTTGGTGGCAAAGGGACTCTGAAATTTCTTGCTAAAACAGTGAGAGAATTAACCATGATGTTTTCTTCTCTTGGAATAAATGAAATGTTGAAAGCTAGGAAAACTTTTTCAATAAGGTCCCACACTTCATTTCTATAACTTTTTAGCCTAGGGTGCTTAGCTTGGTAAATATTTCTGACTTAATGGACAATTAACTCAACATCCCCAAATACTGACATCTCTTCAATTCTCATATCTTTTGCAGCCCTCAAACCTAAGACGAGAGCTTCATACTCTGCCACATTATTGGTAGCTTTGAATTCTAACTTGTAGGTCAGAGATATAGTCTCTTGAGCAGGCGAAACAAGAACCACTCCAACACCAACACCTTACTTAGAAGAGGCTCCATCGAAGAAAATTTTCCACATAGAGGTGATAGGAGGGGAATTTTCACAAAAATTAATAGGCCTCTTTTTGATTTCCAGAGGAGGTTTAGGAGCATCGGTGAGTTGCAACAAACTAGATCCCAAATCTATGTCAAGAGCAAATATAGGATGGTTCGTGGGGTTTGCTTCATCACTAATAATGTAGGCCAACTAAGCTTCCCTGTAAAGTCTCCTATGCTCACCCCCAAACACCGAAATGGTAGCATAGGTGAGGTCCATCTGCAAAGTTCCCCCTAGTCGTTTTATCCAAGATCTAGACAAAATTATCCCAAACTTAGTGGGAATGTCGGCTACCATGATGTCCATGATCACGATTTTCATTGGCAGCTAGAACAAAGATACGACCAAGTCTTTGATAACCCCAAGTTACTTGACCTTCCTAGAGTCGAAAGAATATAGGTCATGGTAGGCTTTTGTAATCTCCAGACCGAGCTCTTCCATGACAATCTTAGGCATAATATTGTGAGATACCCCTGAATCCATGAAACAATTATTTAGAACCTTGTCATGTATGTTTAGTGAAGTATAAAAGGGAGGGGATGAATCATCTCTATCTTCTACCAAAGGACCTAGGATAACTGTAGGCTTCTCATCTTGGAGGCTTATTGAGTCTGTGGAATGAGAAGAAGGTTCGGGCTACAACATTTTGGAGAGGCACGTTTTGAAGTCTTCATGCTTGACCAGCTCTGAAATGGGTATAAGGATTCTAATATTTTGTATTTCATTCTCAAATATGAAGGAGGAGGGGGCCTTTTGAATTTCTCTCACTTCTAGAGAAGGAATTTTGACCACTGGTGGGGGGGTCTATGCCTTCTTTTCCTTGCTTAGGTTTGCAATATCTTTAGCGGGCTTTTCTTCTCTGGTAGGCCGATCAGGGATGTCAGATTTCCCTTCTTTCTATTTGTACGTCAGATCATATCTGTTTGGAATGTGACTAGCCTCTTCCCCTTTACTCAACTCATTCAGTTGATTATTGATGAGTTCCTCCTAGTATGCAGACTGAGTTAAATGAGGGGATGAATAGGTATCTCCAAGGCAATGGATCTCAGGATCAATATGTTCTTCCTCTTCATGTTCATCAATGACCAGGTTATTTTGGAGAGGAGTTTGGATTTTATGATCATCTCTATTCCTATTTCTATGATCTCTTTGGATGGTCTAAGGGGCATTAGTAGGTCTCCTAAAGTTACCTCTGTTATCAGAATTTGGGGGGTTTCTATAGCTCTTCTTTCCTTCCAATTCGACCCTTTCCATTCTAGCATAAAGTGACTTTAGTAGTTTGGTTACTTCATCCATTTGAGGTGGGTAAGCAAAAGAACTAGAAGTTGAACCTTCAGACTTAAATTTTCTTCTGTCTCTATCATCCTTTCTGACGCAACACCCCTACCTCAACAGGTTCTGCACGACCTCTTGGTCTAAGGATCGTTCTTACTCTCCCCTTTGAGCCTGATTGACTCCTTGATTCCCTGTTGGAATCTTCAACACACAAGTTTTCCACTGGTCCTTCTTATGAGTTATGCCTATGCAAACTAGCACTAGACGTGAAATATTACTCACTTGGTCAACTGATGTGACCATGGATTTCACCTGAAAGGTATTTCAGGTTTCGCAACTCCGCGATCCCTGATGTGAGATCCTCTGACTCCTTCAATCTCCGAAAGCCTCAAAAGGGATAATGGATCTTTGACTCCCCCTTAACATTGCTTGATGTGACCCTCAGCTACAGTCTAGGGCCCAAATGTTTCGGCACCTTGGTATTTAGCGTATCAACGAGTTTCAGCGCAATAACTTCCTTCGCTTGATGGCCGAAATCGTGATAGATTCCCGTAAAAAATAGACATCTCTGAGCTTCCCGTGATCTGATGGTCCTGATTCTATCGAGACTTCGTGAATCGAGAGTTCGGAACTCTCGACTCCAAGTCACAACTTCTTCCACGCCCCGAATTCCAAAACGATGAAATTCAAGCACAAGATCAACAACCCTCGTTGATCCAGATCCAATGGCCACTACTCCTCCTGAGCTTATGATTGATGAAAGACACTTAGCCTTAACCCTCCCACCAGTCTACAAGATCCAATGGTCCACGAAACTTCGACGCTTCTCCCTTTGAGAATTTCAACCATTCGTTTAGACTTCTCAAAGACTCCTGCCCAATTACTTTGGCGTCTTTCCTCCTAAGCTTGTTTCTCTATGAGGTAATTTCAGACCTCGTCCTTCCTTTAAATTCTCTCAATTCTCTATCCTTCCTGAGATTGACCTTTGCTATGGATTCAAGGAATCAAAAGGGTTCTTGCATGCACTCCTTGCGGCATTCACAATAACCTCTGGTTATTTAAAATCTCCAACTCTGTGCACTTTCCTATAACAACCGTTCTTCAACCCTTCTCCTTGGTTGAAAAAGTCTAAGACTTCAACCAGCTTGCACACTCCTTGAAAAACTCTTATGCTATGCTTGCACTTCTGTGGGTATAAGAACAACGATATCTCTCCTGATATTTCCTGAGATAAAACTCAGAACTCGTCAACGCACTCTTTGCCGACTCTCACTGCACTCCTTGCAAGATTTCTCAGGAAGAGAAACAATTGAAACTTATATTTCTCCTCTCACAGACTTCATACATTCACCATGAAATTACGAGAACACACACACACACACATAGCATTGAAACAAATGCATAATATAGAATATAAGCAAACTGTAAACATACCATTCAATAGATGCAAACAATAACCATGAAAACACCATGAAATAGAATTAAAGTATTCTTATATTAATTCTGGTGCTCCTGTACATTGGTTCTATAGAAACAACTATCTGCTTATATCGCCTTCTACAATATCTGTTCCTCTATGCTCTTTTGCTCTTCAACTCTCTTACGATTACAATGAGAATAATTCTTTTTTTTTTACAATACAATACATGTGAGGGAGATTTCTAGAGTTTTCCCTCCTATAGCTCTAGCTATCTAATGGAAATTAAAATCTACCTACTTTACATTCATTACAATTAAATGCCTCCATATCCGATAGATGAGAGAAATGATCAAGATCTCTTTTACAATCTTTAAAACATAAATGCAAATACATCCTTCTGGCTGTAACATTAATGCTCTGTCTTTTGAAATTCAAAATGCCCTCAAAATCTGTGTTGGTGCGTCTCCAATTGTCCTTCTCTTTTGCGCTTGCTTTGCTGGCTTGCTTACGATGCTCCTGCATCACTTACTCCTAATCTTATCAATTTCCAATATATTATATTCTACTTCAATGGCTGCATCTTGCATATGAGCCAAGGAGGTAGCTCTTCTTTCTTTCAACAGAGGCAAAAATCAGGGTCAAAAGCATTAACATAAGTCATCTTGGCAGAGATTTCTATGGGTTTAACTTTAACGAGAATATTTTTATACATCTTATTAAATATCTTCGAGAAATCTGAAACAAATTCCCCTTCTTCTCTCTTAAGTGCCCCGAATTCTATAATATAATAAAGGATATATTTTTTATTCCCCTAATTTATTAAGAATGAATCATCCAGAGCGACAATCCCGTCAATAGATCTAGGAGGAAAGTCCTTAAACCAATCCATAGAATCACCATCAAGGCTCTGTACAAAAACTCTCATCCACACATCTTCATTTTTGATGGCCTGAATCTGTGCAAATCTATAAAAGGATGCAAGGTGCTCTTCTACAGTCACGTCTCCCTCTCCTTTGAACTGCGACATGTGCTTAAGGTAGTCCATGGTTGGGAGAGAATTCATAGGATGAGGTAAAACTAAAGGGGCGTATCTAGCAGCCAATATCTCAACCATCGTGTTCCTAGGAGGATTAGCACCTGCCATTTGGATGTGAGCTGGATGAGAAGTAGGTGGATATGGAGCTCAGATAGGTGAGACTGGAACTGTGCTTCTGGGGGAAAAGGGAAACAATTGAGTGTTTGAGAAAAAGGTTGCAGAGCTGGTAGGAACCTGGGCTTTAATGGTGCAACATGTGTATACACATGTTGTATAGCAGTTAGGACATGTATATGTGGAAAAATACATTTTTTTATCTCTGGGAATTGCAAAAAGGGACTTCAAGTCTACATAGGGAAATGGAAAAGGCATTTTGAGCAAGTTGCATGGGGTGAGGAAAATATTTCTATAACAAATTCCCCCTAATGTTTGAGGTCAGAGGAGTATCTGCGATGGATGAAATACATTATAATTACCAGAAGTGGAGTAATGGAGACCCAGTTGGATGAACTAGTTGCTCATAAGAATATTATAATTCATAATGACTTTGTACATATGGATGCCAATTTGAATTACAATGCACATCCATGTGGAAATATACCAAATATCTATTCATGGCCATGAATAGGAAATACAAAAGGAGATACATGCCATAGGTTGTCATAGTCACAAACAAGGTCTAGTGAAAACAAATCTCAAAGTCAATATGAAGATATCTGTATACAATGGAGTACAATCTTCTCTCCCATGATCACTGAAGTCATATAGGTACTGGTCCAATGGATGATAGAAACAACTTAGTAAATATGTGACTATGAACTAATGTATTCAAGTCTTCTACATGATCCGCTAATGGTGCAAGTATACATCATGTGAATAAAGGATTTGAGGTCAAACACAATGAGACTTCGTTTGATTATTGGTCATTAAGGTATACCGTTAAGAAACATGAGACAACATACCGATAATGAAAGTAGGTATCAAGGAACCGAGTATATTCTTTCCACTGTGAATAAAAGTGTTGAGGTCGAACACTTGAAGAATCCATCGATGAGGAGACATTTATGTATTCTCAACTATTGATGGCAAGAGAACCTATCACTGATGATTGCAAGCCTCTAGGTACTCATAGGACTCTAGGTATCATTTCCAGAATAGATGGGCTAAAGTCGATGGAAGGGGATCCATTGAAAGGAGAGCATTAAGGAATCTCTCATCATTCAACACGAGGTACAAAGCAGGAGCTTGATGATTTGGAGGAACTCAGATGAAGAACATGTTCACGAACCAACAAACCTATGTGTCTTTCGCATGCACCATATGCAAGTAGTGCACAAAAAAGACCCTTTGAATAACAACCAATGAGGAAAACTACTGACAAAGGCGAGGAAACCATCAATAAGGCTAATGGAATCTAAGACACTGCACGAATCCCAATGCGTGAATAGATTTCTCACCGTCGAGTATAAGGGAACCCCCCCAGTCAGCGACCAATGAGGAGAAGTAGACTGCTAGGTTCAAGGTTACCTACCCATAAGGAAAGTAGGACCAGGGTGCACAGTAGGACTACAACTTCATGTAACTCGGAGACACACTGAGGGTATGGCTGACATGAAAAGTCAAGAGTTCTGAGAAATGGCTGACACAGATTGATAGACATCCTTTGAACAATAGAATGAGACATATGGATGACTCTGGAATCATAGACTCAATGATGAAACTTTGTGATGCAGGAGGCACCAATCAAACTCTCCATAGGGGCTGAAAGAGTAACCAGGGAGTAAAATCTAAGTAATGAGCTCAACTTCCTAAGGTCATGCTAAACCCAAAATTTTGATGATAAGTGGACTCAAAATTTTGTTCTCTGTTCAAAGGCGAGGCAATTTCTTCCAACATAAGATAATATTCTTTTCCCTCATGTCTTTTTCTGTTTTTTCATAGTCAAATTAATTCTATGATACAGAGGAGGACACGAATTTCATGAGTAAGCAACTAGTTCCAACAGTGGAACATACCTATGCTCAATGCAAGGAGGTGCATGCAGGATATGGACACTCGGGGGAACGTTTCCTCTTGGGGTATAGGGTGTCAAGATGCAAAAGATATAAACAAGGCTTTGTGTGGCTGATGATGCAAACTGTTGAGGTGATAGGTTTATAATGTGAAAGCGAGAACCGACAATAGGATCAATATTGCAAGCAAGAGAGTGAGATGCAATTACAACTTAACTCCAACAAATATCCTTTTTCGTAAATTTAGTCCCCTAAGCCCGAAAAAGTATAAAACAATACCCAAGAGAACTCTTCTAGCCACTAGTGACTAGAGTGTTGTTTTTTCAAAATTAGTCTACTTGATCCGAAAAATGGTTAAAATTACACCAAATAGACGTCCTTTCAAATCAAATTTACGAGTGTGAAAGAGACAAGTTCACTCAACAATATTTTCACTTTTTTAGAGTCAGAAAAAATAGCTTAAACAAGACTCGTGGATTCTATTCTAAGCAACATATCATGGGGGAGGCCAAGGCTCCCTTCAGGACTTCTGTCGAAATTCAACAACTCATAGATAAATGAAACAATCTTGGGAAAACCCAAATCTTTCCAAGTCAAGGAGGATAATTGTTTTTGCAGAGGTTACCTTATCTACAATATATCAAAGAATGCCCCTTATCTGAAAGGGTGTATAAGAAGGAAGTCAATTCTCTACAAGATCATTCCAATCAAATAAAACCACCCTAGGACTTGGAGGCAACATACTCGAAGAGAGTGGAATGCTCCCTTGTTCAAAAGGTACAAAATCATAAATGATAAGGACATGGTCAAAAGATGCATCACCCCTGAAAATAAGAGTGGGATTGATCGAAGATTGCATCGACAATGTCACTTCCTTGGACTTGTCACTTCCTTAGATTTTTCACTCTCCAAGAGAAGAGTGAGATCAAATGAATATTGCATAGACACAACCACTTCTTTAACCATTGGTTGAAAAGGATCGGAGACAACAAGGTCAAGAGACGCATCACCCCCAAAAATAGGAGTGGTATCGGTTGAATATTGCATCGATATGACCACTGGTTAAACATGATGCGAGACAACAAGGTCAAGAGACACACCACCCCCTAAAGGAAGAGGGGCGTCAGCTGAATATTGCATCGACATGACCGTTGTATCAGCCAAAGAAGGACTAGAATGCTGGGAAACCAATGATGAATCAAAACCCAAAGGACCCCCAGGAAAGGACCACACTTCTTGTACCACATCAGTAGTAGAGCACAAACAAGTAAGGTGATCTCCTTTGCAAAGCCTACAAAGGAACTTGGGCTTACGTATTACATGTCTAGGCTTCTCAATCGTATGAATTCCCCCAACATAAATTGTAGAGGCTAGTAGAAAATCTACAACATGAATTGCAGAGGTTGGTGATGAACTCCCAACATGAATAACAGAGGTTGGTGACAAACCTTCAACATGACTAGCAGAGGTTGATGATGAACTTCCAACATGACTAGTAGAGGTTGGTGATGAACCCCCAATGTGACTGGCAGAGGTTGGTGATGTATGTGTAGTGTGACTGAAAGTGACTAGAGTTGTGCCCCCAACATGACTTGTAGTGGCAGGTTGATGGTCTTCAACATGACTTGCATAGGTTGTCGACCTATCTCCAACATGACTAGAAGAGGTTGGTGACATAATGCCAGTATGACTCGCAGTGACCAGACTTGTGCCCCCAACATGACATGCATCGGTTGGTTGCTGGTCTTCAACATGACTTGTAGAGGTTGTTGACAAATATCCAACATGACTAGCATAGGTTGGTGATATAATTCTAGTATGAATCGCAGTGACTGGACTGGTGATAGTTGGTTGCAGAAATTGAGACCAAGGTTCCAGGAAAGACTGGTTTTGAGAAATTGTAGGCTAGACAAGGTTTTGGTATACACCATGGACCCATCCAATGGGAAAGTATCCTCCTCGAAACTGATTCATAAAGGGTTGTAAAGGCATCGTCACTGAGGAAGCCACTTGTGAAGAGAAAGTGACATGACAAGGGTTACTCGGGTGAGGATATATGTTTTCCCCATACAAAGGAACTCTATGAAGGGGGTTTCCCATACTATAAAATTGACTCCCCCTAGATGAAACACCAGAGGACATATGGAGGTCCACCATGGGAAAAGCATTCGTATGAAAAAACATAGTGAAACAAGGATAGATGGATGAGATGTAATAAGTAGAATGACCGCCCATTTGAGCACTTGCTCCTGGAAAAGTGAAGCTAGGATTGGATCCGTAGGAAGGAATATTCCAACCTCTTATCGTAAGAGTTGGTTGAGGGATATGACTCCCACCAAATGAAAATGGAGAATAAGAAGGCATCATGCCCCTGGACCCAAAACTAGGATTCACATAAGAAGGTGACCCAAAATCCTATTTTAAGGCTCTAAATCTTAAGCTAGTTTGTGCACCCTAAAAAATAAAGTCGTTTCTAATCAATTTTAAATTTATCAGTGTTATTTTTAGTGGCTTTTGTTACTCAAAAGGTGCGGTCGTGGAATTGATGATGTTGTCACTCAGCAAGTAAAATAAATGAATATGAATGAAATGCAAAGTCCTAACTTCAATTCTCAATAAATGATAAGCTTTTCAAAATGAAACTTTCAATTTAATTATGCAATTTCAAATAAGATGCAATATTTCCATACATGTACTAGGATCAACGATAAGAACCCAAAAGATAAAATGCCAATAATGCAAAATGTATTTTTTTGTATTTTCAATATAATATAATGAAAATGCAAGGACTGAACAACAACTTGATATAAATATTCTACTGTATGTAAACAGAGACAAACCAAGTATAATATCAAGAAGCAAACACCCAGCCCAGGATGCAAGGACAACCAATGAAAAGGATGATGAGAAAGAAAAACCACATGAAAATTCAACCAAATAAAGGTTTCCTATCACTTTGCAGACACCTAACAGTCATAACAGAGACCTAAGAAGACTAGAAAACCATCAAAACTTACCCAACAAACATCAAACTCAACAATCAAGCAAACAAGGATGATGTACACAACTGTTCAGGAGAAAACCGCATATATATGCTTCCTACAAAACGAAAATTCGCGTATGTACACGATTGTTAGGGAAAAAACCATGTATATGTATTGAAACACTTCCAAGTTAAGGATAAGGCCAAGAAACTCAGACTCAAAATGAACAGAGGCTGTCAAGAAATTAGTCGACAAGAAACTTAAGATAAACAAGAGCAATCAAAGGAGAAAAATAGTCCAAACCCCAAAAAGAAGATTCAATCCCCAGTATGGTTGCCAATTCTGTTACGAGGAAAATCACTCTATGGCATGGGGTAAACCACAACAGACGAAAATGAATGCAGAAATCAACTCTAATATTAGGTATGCTATATAAACAAATATGATAACAAGACAAGATAAAGAGCCTACCTCGTCTATATGTTCGATGAAGTCCACCATTGGGTACTTGACTCAAAAAAATACACCTACAACTTGTCCTCAAAAACCAAGATACACAAGCATATGGTGAAAATATATAAATTTAACACATATAATAGCATAATCCATCAATATTCATAATACATATGCCCATGGAATAACAATTCATATATTTGCAAGACATTAATTGGACGAGAAAAAAGTATTTCTATTAAAATGTAATCAACAGAAGTGTATGAATGACAAACTTCTGTGTCAGCACGTTCAAAACCGAGAAACTAAGTCCCTTCCAACTGGGTCTCCACCACTTCAATACTCCACCAAAGGTAAGATCATATAAGAGAGACAATGATGTTCTCCATCACATAGGGAAGATCTTGGGGGATGAACAATGTGTTTAGACTTAAAAGGACAAAGGGATGCAAACTCAATATGAAGTGAATAATTTCTCCAGAGTAACTTTGTTCTCAAAGTTGAATTCTTCTCCTCTTCCACTACTTGGATATGGGCCATTTATAGCCTTCAAATGGAACTAAATGGCTAATTCAAAATGTTTCTAGTATATGGAAGGTCAAGGATCATGGATCATGTGACATGACATGGAAACCCGACACCATTTTTTAATATTGAGCATAAAACCCGATGTTCGCGGGTTGTAATGGTGCAACCTGCGTATACACATGCTGTATAGCTGTTAGGGTGTGTATATGAGGATAAATACAATTTTTTAGCTCTGGGAACTGCAAAAAGGGACTTCAAGTCTACATAGGGAAATGGAAAAGACCTTTTGAGCAACTTGCATGGGGTGAGGCAAATATTTCTATAACAAAACATCTCTCCATCTTAAAAGGAGAAAATCCTAATAACATTCAGGAACACACCTACACTTCGGGAAGTGATAGAAAATAAAAAATTCCATGAGAAACATAAATAAGAAGACCTCGAAGAGATAAAACAACCATGGAAAACATATGATGGAGAGAAGACGTTAGAACCTGATATCAATGAATTTCTTTCATGACTATCATCAGATCTTTTATGCGTTCAAGAGACCAATAAACAAATAGTACTAGATCTACATGGCATGAACAAGGAGGACATACAAAGTGATGGTTATGAAAAAGTGAAACAAGGGCATCATGACTACATTGAAATATGGTTCGAGGCACCTATCAATTCACAACATTCCTTCACTATTCAACAATTCTTGACATCATATCAATCGAAGTAGCTGGTTTCTCATATGATGGTATCTATCAAAAGTATATATTTCAAACTTGAATATGAGTTTATTTGTAATCTTGTTATGCACATGGCTCCATTGGAAGTATTCTTATACTTGAAAGAGATTTTCTTTTTTCAAGCAAAGTAGGATAAGGTAGAATAATAAATAAATAAACAAAATAGTAAAGATAAAAATAAGTAAATTGTGAAAACCGATTTACTAACACAACAGAACATGAGTTTTTCTTGAAAACTAGGAAACTAGTGGAAAAAATTCTCAATAAGTTATACGTGTTGGTTCAATATTGTATTATGTTTCTTCAAATCATTTTTTTTCTATGCTCATACTGGATGATGTGGGATCCCTTAAGGCCTTCCTTTTAGTAGGTCTTGTCCAGTAGAATTCAACAATGTATCTGGGATCAAGATCAACAGATATTTATAATTCCTTTGAACTTGTATGCCTCAATGAAAGGTTTCCTCATTGATAGTAGTGGGGATGCATTAATGCCTCCTAAATATAAGATCCTATAGGTTACTCAACTCCAACACATTCATTCATGTATGACAAGATACATTAAGGTACGTTGATGCTCATTGGCATCAGTAGTGAGTAGTGTCTCATTGGTTAATGGAATCCATTAATGGTTGGTAATCCAATTATTTTTTCCTATCCTTGAATTTATAAAATTATTTTCATGGTAAGAATTGTACCATAGATTCAGGTTTTGATGAAAACTATATGGTTTAATGATATCGACAGTTGCACCCTTTTCTACATTTTGCAAATAAAAAGGGGATGTCATGCTTGTTTCAATATCTTTCCTTGTAGCAGAATTTATGTTTCCTTGTATTAGTATTCATAGAATAGGTTAGAATAATATTTGGTATTCGATACATATGATAATTGTGATTAGCAAAACATGGTTTCAGGTTCAAAATAAACTCCAAACCTTTAGCTTCAAAAACACATCTAGATTATGTACCAACTCAGTAGCCTTTTCATTCTTCCAGCAACGGATAATCAAATATTAGATATTAGAAGGATGCATTCATAAATGCATCATACTTAGTGTGGGAGCGAGAGAAGTATTAAGTTCCAAATCTCAATCTTGAGCTCACTGTTCAAATTATGCCACAAGGGGATCTTTAAAAGCAAGTTAATTTCTGCAGTTTTAAGATTTTCTGTACTTACAATGATTTTCAGTAGCTACCATAAGTCTCGTGTACATGTATTTTAAGAAACTATTGGACATTAACTTGTTTTTCAAACGAACATATAGAACAGATTATGAATTTCATGAGATTCATTATTCACAATTCTAAAATCTTCATCAACCATTTTCAGATTTTCATTAGCCATCTTCAAATCTTCATCAACAATCTTCATATCATTATGGAAACATAGAGGTAAATTGGGACAATATAATTTCAAGCATTTTAGTATTCTAGAATTTGATTTTTGCCTTAGCAATAGGGTCTTGTTTAAAAAAATATTGCAGATGACAGTTGCACAAGATCATAACTTACTTTGGTTTATGAGGATTTTTCAGAGAAAGTTAATTTCTGCAGTTTTTTTTAGACTTTCTGCAGTTACAAATATTTTAAGTCGCTATCAAAATTCCTCTGTAAAGTGTTGTAGAAAATAGATTTCATATAGCAACTATTTCCAGGATTGATCTTTGTGCGTCATTTGCAAGCAGATGAGGCTAAATTAAGGAATTTTGAGACATGGGTTTTGAGGAGAATACAATAATTTGAGAAATATAAGGGAACAAGTTTTATAAAATGCATGATAAGGGATGCACGTCCATGTTTTTAAATCCAATATAATACCAATTACCAGAATTTATGTAACAATCAGTTATTTTTCTGTAGCAGATTTGTAGTTTTATATGGTTGCAGGCATCCCAAGACAAGATCATGACTTGGAAATTCTTTCAAATCATGAACATATGGTAATCCACCTATAAACTAAGATCATGATTCCACCAGGTCAGCATAGGAGCAATGTCAAAGTTTCGGTCAACACTCCTTACACCTAGGTTCCAACACTTGATTTGTGTTCCGTCTTCCAAGCAATGATTGGTAAACTTGAGGTAAATCATTATAAAACTTTTTGATTTATTAAAAATTTAGGAAATTTTGATAAGAGACCACCATAAGATTAATATTCCTATCATATATTCTATTCCATCATTTTATTTTATCTCCACCTTTTCCACTTTGCAAATTACCTTCTTGATATACTTCACATTTCATCTTCAAACCTCTTATCACCATTTTACCACATCATCATACTTTATTTTTATCCTTTATATTATGATCCAGTGTGAATCCAAGGAGTTGTATGATAAATACATGTTATGAGAACCTTCAAAAACACATGTGACATGATGTTGACTTTCTATAATTTCATATTGTATTTATGAGATTAATACAAAGAGTCCTGGATACTTTTCAATTGCATGAGTTGTATTCTTTATTTTTGTGATTTCAATATTATAGTTTTCTTCCAACAACATTCGCCGAGCCAAGAGGCCCCCCTTAAGGAGGAGTGAATTTAATTTCTTTCTATTGGTATTGTTTTCAATTATTAGTTGTGTGGATTTCATTTGTCATTCCTTCATTTCCTATAGTTTATTTATTTATGTTTGCAATACACATGAACACTAACACAAATAAATTATTTATTGAATAAATGATTGTTCAATTGAATAAAAGATTATTCACACCAGTCATAACAACCTTCATTAATTGGATGATTGAAATCCTATGATTGTTTAATAGCTAATGATCCAATATGTTAATGATCTCAAGTGTTTAGAATCGTTCTTGTGATTTTATTAAATTTGTTTCTTTGGTATTTGCAATTAATCTGTTTTATATAGCTAAGAAACAACTCTGTTTCTGCAGCTAAACAATGGACAATTACTCTATTTTCTATAGCTAAGCAATGACTCTGTTTCTACAGATAAACAATTAATAGTTTTTGAGTTCTCATAATAGTCATTTAGAGATAGATTAGGAGCTAATGCCTGTATATATTTTGCATGCATTTCATCAATTTACAAACCTCGGGTTAATTATTTAATGTAGAAAAGTTCACCTAATTGAACTGAATGATAGTTGTGGGAATGGATTTGTTAAAACAATGTGTTGTTGGTGAGATCCCTATTGAGATAAAAAGTGATGAAAATCATCCATGTGAGAATACTGGTGACTAATATGGTCTCCACCATATATCTTGCAAGGAAACTTCAATTTCTTCTTCCTTTTCGTGCCTCCCACATAAACATTTTGAGGTTGAGAAGTCCCTTTCCCAGGAAAAAAATTCTTTTCTTACCTATAGGGTGCTAAGATTTCTTTAGTTTTGTGGATTGGATCGAATGAACCTCATAGGTTTGAGAAAGGATTGTATCACTTTGGGTTGTTAGTGCAATTGTGGGTGGATTTGTTGATTTGGACATATGACTCATATATCCACTTAATTGGCCAACTGTAGCACAAGATACAAAATCAAGCACACCATTGGTATGCAGTCTCAGATTAGGTTTTATAGGATTTATTGATGGCCTCAAAGCATGTGGAATAATATCATACAATGTGCTAGACTAAGAGTATATCAAGTAAAAAAATTGAGCATGAAAAATTACTTGCTTGTCAGTAAGTTCCCCTTACATAACTACATCCTTGGAAATAAGTGGAAATAATGACTTAAAAAACCAAAATTCTAGAAATTGATTCAGAATTTCATCTCTGATGAACTTACACTTATTTCCCCATTCATGAATATGATTAGAGATATGTGTGGTGTTTATTTAACATAATGAAATCAAAGTTTCATTTCCAATCTCATATCGAATTGATAGTTGGAAGTGAACCAAAAATGACATGGCCAAGAGTGTAAAGTCATTATACAAAGCACCTGGTAACACAATGTACCATTTAGCAACACCTGCTATCAAGGTACACTAGAAAATTCTTAACCTTATACTATCATCCACGAAAGAGTTTGAATAACATAAAAGGTGATATGTCATGGCATGTGTGGAAGGATCTTCCCTAGGTTTACTATCAAATTTTGGAATATTAGATGACAATTTGGTGGAACTTTCCCACCACCAAGAGTAGTGTTTTATGGGGTCACTCATCAACCTAGATAGATCAAGTAGTTTTAAATTCACTAAGAAATGAAAATTCACATTGGAAAATGGATTCTGATAGAAAGGAGATTAACCTTGTTATCCAAATGGGCCTTGCAGTTCCCCCATATTACTTCCCCCAGGGAAATTTCTTCCCCTAGTGACATTACTACCCCTAGTGCTTGTAACAACACTAGTGGTAGGAAGAGATCAAGGATTAACACTCCAACCAAAATAAAAACAAACATTTGGGATTTCCATGCCACCTAAAGGAATGTCAGAATAGGTGGAAACCTACTTCCAGTGGTAAAACCAAGGCATTCCCCCCACATAAAACAAATCTATATGTGAGCACTTATGTGGAGACAATGCGCATACTAATGTTGGGTATACTCATGGTAGGAAATGAGGTGGTTGGTGATGTTCCCCAAATATAAAAGTCAGATTTCATATGCATAGATGTGGGATAAGTTATCCTAGTAATTGGTGGGAAAAACGAATTCATTGTGACTCCCCCTGTTGTACTAGATGAGGTGGGAATAATTCATAGTTCATCTCATGCTGGATGAGCCAATCAATTATCTGTAAACAAGGGAATTATAGGCCACTCAATTGCCAACATGGATCCTATGTGGAATAAAATTCTTGTCTTCGTATTGGTCTTGTATAGAGTTTTATGTCTTGTAACATACCCATCTCCATGTTGAATCACACTACTACGGTTCCCATTCTATACACACTATACATTTCATAATTCTTTCATATTGAATCATAATTACACAAGTCTTATACCATTAATTCTCTGTCTAGTTATATAAGGAAATATGTGTGCAAAATGACAATCATTCTCATGCAAATTCATATAAACATACATAATTAAAATGACATTATGTTCATTAACATTCCCAAAATTTTAAAAGGTAAATTGCACACAAAAAACTCAAATAATAATAGAGAGACCATAACACTTATCTTATGAGAAAATTTATGTAAATGGCTATGTATGAAGGATGTTCCTCCCAACCATAGGCTCTACTCCTTCAATTCTTTCAGTAGTAGGCCACCCTTGAGATGGGGATATGAGTCCACAAGGTCAAATGAATCCTATGGGTGGCTAAGATCCCTCACATATCCCTATACCCAACATATAACAACATACACATAAATACTACATTTTATGTCACCCATCTCTCTTGCCTAGCCTGCACCACCCCAGGGATGGAATATGCTTCACTACAATGCAATCCGTCAAGAAATTATCACCCCCTCCAAGGCTCCAATGCAGACTATCCAGGAATATCAATGATGGGGCTCCAAAAATTCCAGTAGTTTGTGGGTTCTCAATCACAACAATCCCATCCTTATTCCTACAAACAATTACATATCAGATTTACATAATAGGCATTCCAAACTTCTTTCACAGACATGCCATTCTAATTACCAATAAGTATTTCCCTTCAATCCTTCAATTTGCAGGTCAACTAGTGCTAGTTTTTTATAGGTTCATGGTGAACTCCATGCATGAACAATAAGTTAAAAAATTCAAAACAATGAACAAGTAGAATGATGGTCGGATTCCCCAAACCTAGGGAATTATTATGCATGTTATGAACTTACCACTTGGCACCCAAGGAACTCCACCTTGCTCCTTGAAATGCATTCCCATAATCATTTATCCTTTATCATACTTTAAAGTAAGACGACTTTGGTTTATAATAGAATAATACATATAATAATTTAGCCCCTCTAGTGCCTCCCCTCCCTTAAGCCCCTCTCACATTTAAACATTAAAAAAATAATAAAACATTGGGATTTGGTTGATCAATGTAATATTTTAGCCAGCTACAAGACAAGTTGATTAACCAGTTGATCCAGTTGACCAGATAGTCGAGCCATTTGACTGGAAAATTGATTCAACCAATGGCATAAGTCAATTCTCTCTCATAAAATCATAGCCCCCCCAATTTTATCATCCCTCTTGTATCATATCTAGTTATGTGATTTTTTATTGATAAATTTGATACAAAATATACATATATCAGACCTTGTCCATACTATTTGGATCACCAAGCTATATAACATATATGCATAATTACATTACAACCTGGGGGCCAACCTGGGGTTATTACATTCCCTTCCCCCTTTTTTTTCACTTTTCTCATTGCACATCACCATATAGGTTTCCACATATACAACTTTTACATCAAAATAGTTGTGCCTATGCATCTTGCATAGCATTTTATAACTCCCATGTCACATCCTCAAGGTTGTAATAGGCCTACTAGACCTTTTGTAACATCCCTCGACCACCCATGCTGGGGTGAACACCACTAACTCAAAAACAAATTGTTTCGAAATGGTTGTAACACACCCAACCACCCAGGCCGGTCATGCTACCTGAAACTATCATGCTATGATATACATATATACATATCTAATGCAATTTTTAAATAGACATAAACATTATGTTCATCAACATATTCATGCGGAAGTGACAATAACACATACATGCAATAGATACATGCAATTATGATAACATTATAACACATGTACAATATACACAGATTCAATACTTATCTTTTTATGAGAAGACCACCTACTGTGTGCATACCTTCCACGAACTTCCCAGCCTTAGAACAGTGTTGGCACAGCGGAAGACCTGGGGTTCAACGCTTCAACAATGCACCAACAAAACCTTAACTACCAGCCCTTTCAGCAACACCTGCGAAGCAGATGAAGTCTCACCTGAGGTAGAGGTAGGGGGGTTACAGGACTCAAGTGTCTACAACCTAGCTGTGACACAGATCTGTGATCACAATACTTAACAGAGAACTTAGCCAATAAAATTAATCAAGTTATGAGTCTTATTGACTTTTTAGATTAACCCTAATTACAAATCGACACAGTAGTAAACAGATCTAACACTTCCAAGCACTTAGCATAATCTCAGATCTAACATTCATTCACATAATAAGAAATAAGCATTCATAGATCTATATATCATACATCAGGAATAGTGCACTAAAAAAATATAAACACAATATCAGAAACACATTGCACAAAGCACATCAACACAGGATATATGTGGTTCACCCCTAGCGTGGGGCTACATCCACCAACTCTTCTTCTTCTTTATTAGCTTCTTCCAATCTGCTTACATGCACAAAGCCACAAAGCCAACTCTGCATAGGATAGGAGACCTGCGCGCACCTCACCATATCCTCCTTCCCTGAGTTAGGTCAAAGCATAAATTCTCACACTATCCGTCTGCACAAAGCACTTACAAAATGCTTGCACTTAGCTCTGCAAGCCTTAACACATCTTCTTGCACATAGATAACATTAGCACTAAGCCATCGACCTCTCCTTACATATCCTAGCTACTTATTTATACATTACAAAAAGGGCCTAAACATGGGTAAGACCCATGGGCCAACATCCCATACCCGTTACATAAATCCTAAAAGCCCAAAAAGCCCGCAAAAAGGGCGATATCTCGCGATCTCCGCTTTGCCTGGGTGCTCCATCTTCGACCTACTTTCGAAGTCCCAAAAATTGTCAAACATGACCAAGGTTATCCAAAACTTGGTCGAGGGCCAACAACCACGCTACTCCAACCTATCAACAGTGGGTCACCCTCGAGCTGGGACTAAACTCCACCTAGGGAAAATGAATCTTAGGCTAGGCTGAGGCTACGGGAAACTGCATAATGCAACAGGAAGGATTCTCTCCAAGGATCCTACTTACACCCACTTCTCACAAACTCTAATTCCCCACATTCTTGTCCCACCCTGCGAATATGCACCTTCACTTTTCCACAGTCCATCAACTGCTCCACTTCCCTTCCAAGGCTTCAACAATAGGCCAGATCATGAATTATTAGAGCTCTGTAGCTGCTGATGGACTCCCTCCAGGAGAACTCACTTCCCTAGCAAACTCTCTCACCTAGAGAGAGTTTCTCACATGCCTAACAACCTTCTTCTTCAACCACGGGCTTGACAACCCGCCTCTTCAAACCACAACAACAAAATCGGGTAAGGAAAGGGACGACTCAACAAATTATAGAGGTTCACAATGGCATAAATGGATCTTGTTGCGCACTCGTTTAGTGCGTGTGTGAACTAGACAAGGGAGGCATGGATCGTGAGTGAACTCGTGAGGAAAAATGGAAAGCAATGGTCAATGCTCATAATGATCAGAGCGAGAATGGTGAGAGAGGTTAGACTGCAGAATCATGAGAGAGCCAAAATGGTGAGAGAGGTTAGATTGCAGAATGGTGAGAGAGTCAGAATGGTGAGAGAGGTCAGACTGCAGAATCCTGAGAGAGCCATAATGGTGAGAGAGAACCCACAAAACAATGGAAATTCCCCACAAATATGCATGCATCCTGGGTGACACTTGGCTCTCTAGGAGATCGTTCCTCTCCACTTGGAGTTTGTTCCTCTCCCCAAAGGAACTTAGGATAACTGGGTTTATTTCCCAACTTTATTATTTTCAGAAAATACATTATAATATTCCTTTGGGTTAAGCCCTCAAGCTTAGCCCCTATTTTCTAGCCTCTCAGCCCTATTCCTTTCCTTACCTAGTGGAGCTTATTCCCCCATAACTCTGTCTTCGTGGTCGGTCTACACGCAACAATGTATTTTTATTAATAATCTGCATAATTACATATACAAAAATAAGCTCTCTAGATTTAGCATTTAGGCTCTCCAGCCTAATAAGCACACAATCCTCCCAACTTATAAATACTTGGCTCACCAGCCTATAACATCATTAAGAATCATTACAATTCAACTGGGGCTCGACCTTGGGGTATTATAATCCCCTCTACTTATTTTTTCACTATCCTCAGTGCAATTCATTTACATAACTTCAACTAGTTTTTCAAAATCTTCAAAATGATGTGGGTATTCTACCCGCATAACACCTTCATGCTCCCAGGTTGCATCCTCAGGACCATACCGGTTCCATTGGACCTTTACAAGCCTCATGGCTCGATTCCAGAGCTATTTTATTTTTCGGTCTAGAATGTGTACTGGATGCACTTGAAAAGTGATTTCTTGCTCCACCTGAATTACATTCCAATCAATAACATGATTAGCATCAGGTATATATTTCTTAAGAAATGATACATGGAATACATTATGTATATACATAGATGCAGGTAATGAAATCATGTAATCTACTAGTCCAATCCTTTCTAGGAGTTCAAACGACCCACAATATATGGCTGCCAACTTGGAATAGTTTCCCAACTTCAGGGAACTTTTGTTGGCTTTCACCTTCAAGAATACATCATCACCCACTTTAAATTCCCTGTGAGTTCTTCCCTTGTCAGCATATATTTTATGCATGTCTTGCATAGCCTTCAAATTCTATTTTATCTTTAACATTTTCTCTTCTGTTTCTTTGAGCAACTCTGGCCCAATCACCACTCTATCAGCTGGGTTGTCCCAACTTATTGGTGTGTTGCACTTTCTTCCATAAAGTGCCTCAAATGGGACAACCAAGTGCAACACACCAAATGGGACAACTTATTGGTGTGTTACACTTTATACTAAATGGGACAACCAAGTCCTTCTTTGCATGCATCAATGCAAACCACAAAATATTCATTTGGATATGCAATCCTCAGAATTGGAGCACTGGTTAACAACTGCTTCAATTGTTGGAAACTATTTTCACAATCTGTTGTCCATTGAAACTTCAGTCCCTTCCTTTGCAAGGAAGTGATTGGGTGAGCAATCCTTGAAAACCCTGCAATGAATCTTCTGTAGTAGCTAGCTCGACCCATGAAGGATATAACTTCTGTCACATTTTTGGTGTTGTCCACCCTTTAATGGCTTCAATATTTTCGGGGTATACTGCTATTCCTTCTTCAGATATTATATGCCCCAAATAGTGAATTTGATTTTGGTAAAATGAGCACTTTCTCAATATGGCATACAAATGGTGCTCTCTTAGCACCAGTAACACCATACTCAAGTGCTGCTCATGCTCTTCTACTATCTTGGAATATACAAGGATGTCATCTAGAAAGACAATGAAAAACTTGTCTAAATATTTTCAGAAAACACCATTCATTAAGCACATAAACATAGCTGGTGCATTTCATAATCCGAATGGCACCATTGTGAATTTGCAATGACCATACCTTGTCCTAAAGGTGGTCTTTCTGATATCTTCATCTTTGATCCTTACTTGATGGTATCCTGACCAAAGCTCGATCTTTGAGAATATCCTTGCATATTTTAGTTGATCAAAGAGATCATCGATCCTTGGCAAAGGATACTTGTTCTTTATGGTTACTTTGTTCAATTGTCTGAAGTCGATGCACAATATCAATGTTCCATCTTTCTTTTTCATGAGTAGGACTAGGGAACCCCAATGTGACACACTTGGGCGTATATACCCCTTCTTCAACAACTCTTCAAGTTGAATTTGCAACTCCTTCAGCTCTGGTGTACTCATTCTGTAGGGAGTCTTTGATACTGGAGTTTCCCCAAGCATCAAATTTATAGAGAAATCAATGTCTCTCTTTGGGGGTAATCCTGGTATTTCGTTAAGCACATCCTCGAATTCTTTGAGGACTAAGTGATCCCACAAATTTTGCACCTAATCCTTAGGTGATTCTTCCATATGAGCTGCAAATAATTGACATCCCTTCCTGTAACACTTCTTCAGCTGCATTGTTGAGATCTCTCGGACAGTCAGTTCCCTCAGAATTCTTTGGACTGTTCTTGGGTTCCCTTCCTCATCCAGGCAAGTAAATGACTTGTTATGACAATCCAATATAGCATGGTGTTGGTCTATCCAATCCATACCAATTAGGAAGTCATATGAACCCAAGGGAAGGGTGTTCAAATCTGCCTTGGTACTTATCCCATTCATATCCACTAGACATGATTTAACCAACTCAACAACTTTTCTCTTGGCTCTTGTAGCCAGTTGCACCAGCCAAGATTTCCCATGCTTGCTTCTTGGAAATTTAAATATTTCCACTACCTTAGGTTCTATATATCTATGAATAGATACTGAATCTATTAAAATAGTAAAGGCATGGTTATTTATCATACCTTCTATTTCAATCATGCGTGATTGAAACTCATCTTGTTTTTTGTCCAAGGTTGGATATATCCTTGGAACACTTCTTCCCGTGTCCTCCATTGTTTCTGCTTGTTGTACATTGTGGAAAACTCTCACCTTATCACTTATGTGAGGACAATATCTATACTTATGGTATCCTTTACAACCCCAACATTGGATAGGTGTCTGCCTTGGCCTTTTCCCACCTACCTCATCCATTCTATGCTCTCTAAAAGATGTCTTTCCTTGAGGATTGTTTCTGAAAAATGGAGACTTCTTCCCCTTCTTCCTCTGTTCCTTCTTAAACTTCTTCTTGTATTCCCAAGCTCTTTGGAAAGTAGGTTTTCCCTTATGTTGATCGTATAAGCACTTGTCTCTTCTTATGGTTTCCTCTAGAGTATTGGGATCATCATATTATATTTTATCACTTACAAAAGATGGCAGCCCACTCAGGTACCTCTGAATCTTCACTGTCTCATCCTTGATGAAGGAGACATACTTCAAAAAATCTAAGAATCTCTTTTCATATTCATCAATAGTCATGCTGCCCATTTTAAGTTCAAATAACTCTTTCATCTTTTTATCATAATACCTCTTGGTCAGGTATTTCTTCTCAAAATGCTTCTTGAATTCCTTCCAAGTCACATTTTTCTCTCTGAGGTGTTGCACTTACACCAATTGATCGCTCCACATGGATGAGTTTCCTTTAAGCCAGTAGATGGAAATTGTACCCTCTGTATGAGAAGAATAGTTATGCAATTGGAAGTACTTCCTCATGCCTAGCAACAATGTCTTAGCACCTTCATCCTTCTTGTGCTCTCCATCAAAAGTAGGAGGTTTGATCTTATTCATTTCTCCCTTCAACTCATCCACCCCAAACCTCCTATGCTTCCTAACATGGGATGGAATTGAGCTACTGTGTTCTCTCCTATGGGAATTCTTTTGGGAGTGATGGTGATGTCTGCTACCACTCCTTGATCTTCCTTTCTTCTCAGGGGTCTTGTGATTTCCTGATTTGCTGGAGCCACTCTCCTTATCCATCTTATTTTCAATTCTGTCAAGGATTTTCATTAAATTCATATTGAAGTCTTCCTGGTGTTATTTGGCCTTCATAATCCTCTCATTATCAACCTTGTGGCTCTGGACAACTGTCTACAATTTTCAGAGGGTCTTAGCCAGATTTATGTCTTCCTCCCTTTCTCCTCCATGTCCATTGGAGTTAGTTCCTTCCCTATCCAACTGGACATTCAACCCTCTATTTTCATCTTATTGACTGAAGACTACCTGAGTATCATCCATCACTTATGCACTTTGTGCTGACTCTTAACTAACAGTTTTCAATTATACAAAAATGTGTAGCCAACAGAACTTTGTTAGGCTAACTTTTCTTAATAATTTCATGAAAGCATGAATCATTCTGATTCATTAATATATATTAGACTCCTTTTCTGCCGATTTCCTAAGAAATTTATTGTTCAAATCCAATTTCTTGGTGAGCAATTATATTCTACTATTCATGAACTTTCCAATGGCTGCTTCCATGCTCAATTTTGAGTTTTGAGCGGGAAGTTATGGCTACTTGAAAAATTTGTCCCTTTTTTGTTCTTAAACAAAATTTTCAAGTGCTAGCCCCTTTCTTTTGGCCCCAAAATCACATGACCAGGGTTGTGACCCAGCGCTAACAACTAGGCACTTATTCTTTTTTTCGGGCCTTCGGGGCTTCGAAGGATCTACCCCCATTACCATACATTTTCACCGAGTGTTGATTATATGAATACTCAGAGGACATACAGATCAACAATCCTTATTCCTCATTTAGATCTACGGTGGATAGGAGCTTTGAGACTCCTGGCTTCAACGGTTTCCAAAACACATCACAACAAATCTCCGAAACCGTCGAACTGGCAAACCCGCGAAGGATAGTGGATCTACGGTCCACCTTCTCTCCTCGTATCTATGATGGATAGGATCTTCATGACTCCAAGCTTCGACGATTTCTAAAGAACAACACTACCAATCTACTGAAGTGCCGATCCACCGAAGATCCCCTCTCCTACCTCCACGTGTCATTTGTGATCTGACAGTTGAGATTAACTCTAGCCCTATGGGATTTCTCGAATTACAAAAAGCACAACTAATATCCTCTGGAGTACCATTCCTCTAGACCATGGGATCTATTGCCATGTGTCTTCTGTGATCAACAGTCATGATGGACTCCGACCTTCATGCCTCCGGAAGTCCTCGACTGTAACAACTCTTCAACACAATCCCCCATAGTACCACTCCTCCAAACTACAGAATCTGGCACCTCGCGTCCTCTGTGATCAATGTTCATGATGGAATTCAAACTTTGGGCCTTTGAAAGTCCTCGTCCCCAACTTATTATGCATTGAATTCTCTGAACCACAGGATCTATCACCACTTGTCCATCCCGATGGATGACGAGGATTTACTCAGCTCTTTGGAGCTTCGGGATGCTTCATACTTAACATTTCTTGACCAAGTTCCTCCGAAGTGCCAATTCTCGAGACTCTAGGATCTGGTGCCACATGGAAGAACACTAGAAGTGGACACGTGGCCCAATTCGAGGGGTGACACATGTCAAGCTCTACCTACCAAATTAGTCTTTCTAAAGTTCAAAACACACTGACACATGGCATGCCTTATGTGTTTCCATGTCACCCCTAGGTGACGTGACTGCCACATCACTTCAGAACTTTGGGACTTCGGGACTTCGGAGGTCCAAAAGTTCTTCCAACAATTTTCCTCGAACACCAAAGCCACGTCACTTCAGAACTTCGAGACTTCGGAGGTCTGGAAGTTCTTCCAACAATTTTCCCCGAACTTCGAACTCCCGAACGACTTAATATTTTGGGCCCACAAAGCCACGTCACTTCGGAACTTATGGACTTTAGGAATACTGGACTTTGGAGGTCCATAAGTTATTCCAACAATTTTCCCCAAATGCCAAACTCCCGAACGACTTAACCTTCCGGGCCCACAAAGCCACGTCACTTTGGAACTTAGGGACTTCAAGGATTTTCTGCCTTTGAAATTTTCTCCAAGCTACCGAACTGGTCCACGTCACCCTTGGTAACATCATCCTGTCATGTCACTTCGATGCTCCAGGGCTTCAGGGATCTTTTCCTCCCACACAACCACAAACCATTCTTCCGGAGTGCCGAAACTCTGAACCTTCTTAATATTTGAACATGTATCCACTGGAATGGATGATCTAGATTGGTTCTGGACTTTGACAGTCTTCTCTGCTTATAGTTTTAAAATGGTTGGAGGGGAGAAGTATGAAGGACTTCGATGCTTATCCTCCATGCATCTTCTTTGGATCCAACGAATGTGAGGGGTTTGTCCCTTCCTAAACTATTCCAATGGCTCAAGTTTAATTTTCGTGTTCCCAAACCAACAATGACCGCAAACTCTTTTCTCTTCTATTTTTCTTAAACCGCTATACCTCCTGAGCTTCAAAACATGACCAAGGTATTCTCTTAGCACTCAGGGATGCTTTTAACTTTGAATTTTGTCCCTTTAGACAAAAATTTCTCTGGACTTTCTGCTATAACCACTTGTACGACCCATCTAGGCTCAATGTTGAAACCATAGGCTCTGATACTAGATTTTATCGTCCCTCAGCCACCCTTTTTGGGGTGAAAGAAACTAACTCAAAATCAAACTGTTTTGAAACGGTTGTAACACACCCAACCACCTAGGACGATCATGCTACTTGAAACTATCATGCTTTGATATACATATATACATATCTAATGCAATTTTTAAACAGACATAAACATTATGTTCATACACATATTCATGCGGATGCGACAATAACACATACATGCAATAGACACAGGCAATTCTGATAACATTATAACACATGTACAATATACACAGAATATAATTAACACATATTCAATACTTATATTTTTATTAGAAGACCACCGACTGCGTGTAGACCTTCCATGAACCTCCCAGCCTTATACCACGTTGCTCCAAGATATCAACAGTGGATCACCCCCAAGCTGAGACTAAACTCCACCCAGGGAAAAGGAATCCTTGGCTAGACCGAGGCTATGAGAAACTGCACAATGCAACATGAAGGATTCTCTCCAAGGATCCTACTTATGCCCATTGCTCACAGACTCTCATTCCCCACATGCATGTCCCATCATGAGAATATGAACCTTCATTGTTCCACAGTCCATCGACTGCTCCACTTCCCTTCTAGGGATTCAACAATAGGCCATATCAGGAATTAACAGAACTCTGTAGCTGTTGTTGGATTCCCTCCAGGAGAAGTCACTTCCCCAGCAAACTCTCTCAGTTGGAGAGAGTTTCTCACAGTCTTGACAACCTGCTTGTTCAATGACGAGCTTGAAAACCCACCTCTTAAAACCACAACAAAAAAATCAAGTAAGGCAAGGGACGAATCAACAAATTACAAAGGTTCACAATGGAAGAAATGGCTCTTGCTACGGGCCAATTCAGTGTGTGTGTGAACTGGACAAGGGAGGCATGGATCATGAGTAAACTCATGAGGAAAAATGACAAGCAATGGTCAATGCTCAGAACAATCAGAGTGAGAATGGTGAGAGCAGTCAGAATACAAAATCATGAGAGAGTTAGAATGGTTAGAGTGGTCAGACTAGAGAATTGTGAGAGAGCTAGAATGGTGAGAGAGAACTCCCACAACGGTAGAAATTTCCCATAAATCTGCATGCATCCTGGGTGACACTTGGCTCTCTATGAGCTTGTTCTTCTCCACTTGGAGTTTGTTCCTCTCCCTAAAGGAACTTTTGATAACTAGGTTTGTTTCACAACTTTAGTATTTTAAGGAAATACATTATAATATTCCCTTGGGTTAAGCCTGTTATCGCTCAGTTTGTAGTCTAGGTCAGGTAGCTTGAAAAGTAAGGATCAAACTGGCGTAACAGGAGCTTCCCCACCCACTGTCACCTCGATGGGGGGATCTTTCTATTTAGGGTGGCTGAACCCAAGGGAGATGTCCCTAGTAATATAGGGTCTTGAAAGGGGCTAAGGTTTAAAGAATCAAGGTAAGTTTTCCTTTCACAAATTACTGCCAAGAAGATAGTCAAGAGTGAAGAAATACCACAGTAGAAGCACCTGTTTGCGAAACAAAGCAACAACAAAACTAATGCATACTAAAGTGGTTAGCACTTTATAGATTAATGACTATCAACATTTAACATTAATGAGAACAAATAGCAGTAATTATTGACGAAGTCAATGATTGCAAAAATGACTATGGCTTATAATATTACTTCTTAATAAACACTGGGAATGAATTAGCATAAAATATCATCAAATTCTCATATATGACAAAGGAGCTGCGTCACTAGGCTTACTGGAGGTGACGTCAGCTTTCTACTAGGGTTAGTTTGGTAGACGAAGAGGTGGACGTTTTGCAAATAGGCTAATGGAAATTATCGACACTTCAACGTCTATCATTTAGATGACTAAGCCACAACGTTTTTAAACAACCAAAAGCTCAAACTAGGCATGACGTCATCATCAAATTAGGGTTAGTGAGACATTAGGGTTAGTAGGGTTTCAAATTTAGGAAGTTTGAAAGTGTTGTTTTGGCACAATAAACTCAACGTTGGAAAGATAGACTAGTGCCTTTGGGTATTATGGAGTTAGAAATGGAGGCTAAGTCTTGGGAGAATCTAAATCTAAGGACATGAGAGTTAGGCTCTATAGTGCTGCAATGGTAGGGCCATAGAGTCAAAAACCTAAGGGGAGGAGGCTCATTCCGATGTTGCTTAAGCAAGGCCTCATGCTCCTCCCTCTTTCCTTAAAAATCCTTGGCAAAAAACGGCTAGCTTCAAAACATAAATCTAGGGGTGAAAAATGTTGCAAAGGCAAGGCCTTTCAAACCCTAAAAGTCAAAACCCTAGGTGTAAACTCAATTAGGCCTAGGACGTCTTCTTTCTTCAATTTATGTTAAAACGATAACTCAGAAAAAGGGGAATTAGTGTAGCAACGGCTAGGCTATATTCTCCTTAATCAATGGCTAAAACAAGTTTCCTATCATGGGGACATATAGCAAGGACCTACTTGTGTGCTTGCTACCTAGGGTTTCAATGATTAAGCAAA
>ML794073.1:106235-122042 GCA_009831015.1 Picea engelmannii
AGAGTGAGTTGTGTTATGTAAAAATGAGAGGCAACGTCCTCTATTTATATCATCCTCATGACCTTTAATTACAAAATAGGTCATTTAAAACAGCCGACAAGGCTGACTAACAATATTACACTGTTTATCACATTAAATGCTAAAAATGTCACAATATGAGCTCAAAAGGGAGACGTCAAGCCCCTCTGAGGGAGACGTTGGCCCTTTTTGGGCAAGATCAACATCCAGGAATCAAAACATTGTCCCCTCTAGGGCTTCTCCAAGCTACCACACGTGCCAAATGACCCCAACACACTGCCACATGCTCCAGAAAAACATCTAGCTGCCTCAGGTGTCGTCCTGTCCATCAAAAGAAATCATCCCATCTGCAGTGGGTGATCCCCCCTAGGCCGAGCTCTGCCAAAGTGTCCTTGGTAAGGATGTACTTCTTATTTCTAGTGCAATGGATCATCACAATGTTGTCCTGCCTCTTCCATCCCAACAACCATTTGATGGGCTCTTCAGCCCCATGGAGGTCCGAACTAATCATATCCCCATGTGTACTGGTCCACTGGTACCTGTCCATCGGGTATGGTCCTGCACATCAAAGACTACGCCCTCCATGGGCTCATCAGTCCTCGGGATCATAGCAATGTCAGTCATATTTCATCATTAAATTTATCAAATACATGCATGAAATCCCTAGCATATCATCTAAGATCTCAAAGACGTTACACAGATCTACTATACAAAGCTGAAGAAACCGACAGAATAACCTATTGGGCTAATACCCACAAGATAAGGAAAGTTTCCTCAGAAGATCATTCAAGCCATGTTTTTATGAGGTGATGTGGTCTAGGGTCATCTGGTCACAGTAAGACCAAGGGTAGGTGTTGTCTGTGGGTGCCTTTGTAGGAGGCGAGCTGTACCCGTCATGGATGCATTTTTTCCAAGCCCTTCATTGCCTTTATTTTTTCTTTTATTGCTTTTCTTTCTTTTTTACTTCAAGGTCTGACTAGAGGACACTGCCTTGGCATGGTGACCAGAGATCACAGTGTTACCCACTAGTATCTTTGCAGAGATGATAAGGCTGGCTCGTGATGAGACCCCCTTTCCCCTTGGCCATGCAACCAAAGGTCACTGCCCTGGCGTGGTGACCAGATGATGGCAATGTCATACTAATGGATACCTATGAACATAATGGGCTGGCTCGTGATGAGACCTCCCATCCTCTTGGTTAGGTCTTGTTTTATTATTTTTCTTAGGGTCCCTTTAGTTTCTTATCGAGAGGCTTTTTATTGCCTTCTCGGGGATCCCCCGGGCGAAGCATCTCTAGGTTTTATTTCTTATGGATTTTATCTTTTACCAGCTGCTTTTACCCCCTGGGCCTTTAGCCCCTTCTTCCCACAAGACAAAGTGTAACCCTCAAATGGTCATCCTAATGGCCGAACTAGGGGAATGGGATAGATGTGTGGGAGATAAGATGAAAATTGATAGAATGGTGGGAGCGGATGATGGCTCTGCAAATCCCCTTTGGTGGCTAACCAAGACCCATGAATACAAGCTTGCTAAATCACTCCATCAATCACCCCAACAATGGTCAAGTGGATTAGTGTAAGATCCAAGCAGTCATCAGAAATGAAAGGAACCTAATGCATATATAAGAAGGTTATAACGATCAAACATGACACATACCATGATACCTTGGACCAATTACCTCATGGAGCAAGAGTCCTCTCCGATACAAGTCCAAGCCGATGGTGATGGAAGCTGCTGCTATTGACAGGGCAAGTCTGGCGAAGAAGAAGAAAGAAGGGCCCTCCATGGCCATGCTCGGGTCAATCCTGCTCTTGGCACTTCATGTCTAGGACCTGTGGGCCTCGAGACATGATCTCCTATTTATCCCTAGATATCGGGGATAACAAAGCCCTCAAGATTAGCCCCTCTTTTCTAGCCTCTCATCCCCATCCCTTTCCCCACCCAGTGGATCTTAGTCTCCCATAACTCTTTCTTCGTGGTTGGTCTACACACAACGTTGTATTTTTATTAATAATCTGCATAATTACATATACAAAAATAGGCTCTCTGGCCATAACATTTAGGCTCTCTGGCCTAATAAACACATAATCCTCCCAACTTATAAATACTTGGCTCACCAACCTCTAACATCATTAAGCATCATTAAAATTTGACAGGGGCTCGACCTTGGGGTATTACACCTTTACCTACCTAATAGTTTTGTTCTAGAGAACCTTGAATTTTTGGTCCACGATGTGCATTAGATCCACCTAAAATTCCCCTTTGGGCTCCACCTAAATCAAATTCCAATCAACAACATGGTTAGGGTCATGGACATGCTTTTTCAATAAAGATACATGAAATACATTATGCAAATTCATGGAAGCAAGCAATGCAAGCATGTATGCAACTGGCTCTACCATGTCCAATATCTCAAATGTTCCACAAAATATAGCTTCCAACTTAGTGAAACAACCCAAATTTAGTCATATTTTCCTTGGCTTCACTTCAAGAACACATGTTCTCCCACTCTAAAATCTCTAGAGACTCTGTCCTTGTCTGCATATCCTTTTTTCCTATCCTATGCTACTTTTATATTTTTCTTGATTTTCAATATCTTCTCTTCTATCTTCTTGAGCCTCTCTGGACCAAGTACTACTCTGTCTACTGGATTATCCCATATCACTGGCGTATTACACTTTCTACCATATAAAGATTCAAATGGGCTAATCTTTGATGGGGCATCATGCCCACCATTGTATACAAACTCCATCAGATGTAGATACTATTCCCACTTGAATGGATTATCCATCACATACATCCTAAACAAGTATTTAATCACTTGATTTACTCTCTTTGTCTACCTATCTATTTTTGGGTGATATTTTGTACTAAAATTCATATTTATGCCAAATAGCTTGAACAATCCCTTCCAAAAGTTCGAGGTAAACTTGGAATCTTGATATGACATAATTTCTTTGGGAACTCCATGCCATGTGGAAACTTCTTTCATGTAAATCTTGGCAATGTTGGCTTCATTATGATTCATTTCAATTGGAATAAAATGTGTAGCTTTGGTTAACTTGTCCACCACCACCAATATTGAGCCATGTTGCCTTGTTTTCTTGGGAAAATTGGTGATGAAGTCAATGGTGACTACCTCCCACTTTGGCTTTATAATTGGAAATGGTTGTAGCAAACCTATTGGGTGTTGATTCTCATCCCTCACCCTTTGGAATTCCATGTATTTAGCTATGTAACCAACCATATCCTTCTTCATGCATGGCAAAAAATATTGTCTCTTTATTGCTACTATTGGACATGTAATCCTAGGGATTGTACTTCCTATGTAAATAAATATAAATATGAAGAGTCGTAGGTAATAGGAATCATCTTCATTTATTGAAGACTAAGATTCACCATTTCATGTATTTATTTACCTACAAGCTAATACAATCATGATCTTGTGGAGTTAAGATTTCTTCCCACTCCTATATTGACAATGGTATCAGAGCTAGCGTTAACTCCATGATTTCCCTACCATTTCTATTCCCTTAGGGTGCAACAAATACTTCTTGCATGCCTGCTAGTTCTTCTGCACTCTAGTTTGATTGATTTTAAGTTTCTCAGTTATTCCCTCTGCATTCTAGTAGTGCACACATGCTCCACACCACGATTCTCTGCAAACCCTAGTAGACACAACACTCACACAACAACCCTAACCTTAAACCATTCACTCTCACACTGCCACCTCATGTGTAGTGATACCTCATGCAAAGAACCAAAATACAATTTTTTCCATTCGCTCACCTCGACTGCTACTAGTCTTGTTTGCCTCACTTGTCTCTCTAGTACAAGGAGTCGAGATGGAAGTTGTCTTATATGTAAAGAAAACCCTAAACCTAGTATTGCGTAAACCCTAATTTGTGTCTCATCTATGGAATCTCATATCTGAAATCTCATCTAGAGGTATCTCAACCCGTTGTTCGATGGTATTAACCCGTTGTTCACTAGTTGACTGTTGGTTTAAGAGAAATCACTCATGCTATGACCATGCATGAGATCTACCTATTATTCTCCACAACAAATCTATATACCAACCACAACGAGAGAATGACCATGTTATATTAGTTGTAGACCGACCATAATGAGAGAACGACCATACTATATTTACTACAAACCGACCACAATGAGAGCAAAAAAAGTTGCAAACTAACCATGCGTGAGATCTGGCTGCACATTGTTGTAGTATGTCATCTCGTACCAGTGCCTAGAAGTGCCAAGATCATGGCCTTGACCTATGGGTACCTTGACTCAAACTAACAATGGCTTCCTTTATGCGAATCAACAAGGTTTGCACTAAAAGGTTGTTCTTAAACCCATTACATATCAAAAGATGCATCTAAGGATTATTATTACTTAATATTTGTTGATATTTGTTTATTCTAAGGAAGAGAGGAGAAGGTTTCTTTGCATAAGAAATGACTTGTTATTGTTGATACAACTACATTGCATTCTTGGTGCATTAGCAAGAAATTTTACTAGTTCAGCCTCATTATATTTTCATTTGCTAACGTCTGTGTGAAGAAAACAAAAGACAATGCATTCTCTCATATCCATTGTCAGCGTGGTGTTGACTGACAAGGAGAATTATAGAGAATGGAAATGAATATCCAAAGCAAACTGATCTTCAATGAATCATGGAAAGGGTTTTGAAAAGAAAAAGAAGTCCCTCAGAGCAACAAAACCACTGAAGAAGATGCATAATAATAAGAAGAAGAATCAAAATATGAAGAATAATCTTCAATGTTAAATACAAAGAGTAATGTTATACAGATTAAAAATAAGAAAAAGTAATTTATAAAACTAACACAATTTAATAAAAAATATAATCAAATTAATTGTAAATGAAATATCAATTAATTATGCTTTTTTTTTCAAAATAAATTCTTTTAAAAGAAAGTATTTAAAATAATCTTCTATTTAAAATTTAACAATTTTTTTTAATTTATATAAAACATATAACCTAATCAAACATACAAGATTGAGGGAAAATGCAACGCCAATTTATACAAACAAAAAAAGTTCTACTTTACTTTTCTTTAGAACCTATTTTCTTTTCATTTTTCACATTGCATCTCTTTATTATGGTTAAAACAATTCTTAAATTTTTAATGAAAAAACTATATAACAAATTTTCATGATCAAGTAGAAGGAAAATAAACTTCAATCCTACAAACAAAGTATAAAGGATACAATATTTGTTGGATTACTGAGAGGGGGGTGAATCAATAATAGATCAATTTAATTCTTTTAAACCATAAAATGCAAGTGTTATATCAATGTAGCATTATTATCCAATAGTTGCAGAGTAAATAAACAATGAACAAATGAACAATCATACACATACACAGTACACCAGTGTTTTTACGTGGAAACCCAAACCGAGAGAAAACCATTGAATGTTTTTTCTTATATGTCTTTAAGAATTACATTCATTGGAAGCACCGACTTCCTTTGTTTTCCAGCTACAACTGGAAGGAGGCTCCAACCCCCTAGTTTCTCAGGCTACAACATGAAGAAAAATCCAACTCCCCAATTCTCTAGCTACAACCGAAAGGAGGCTACAACCCCCTATGTTCTTTGACTACAATCGAAAGGTGGCTACAACCACTTGTCATTGCCCCATCCAACCACCCCAAAATAAAAGTAGAATGATGGAACCATTGTCACTATATCAGTGCGAGATATACTGTTGTAAACCTGTACCAATCAACCTGTACCATAAACAAGTGCATCAACCATGCACCAAATTGTACCAAACAACCTGTAATCAACCTGTACCATAAACAGGTGCATCAACCATGCACCAACCTGTACCAAACAACCTGTAATCAACCTGTACCATAAACAAGTGCATTAACCATGCACCAACATGTACCTAAACCTATACCATCAACAAGTTCATCAACCATGCACCAAATATGTACCGATCATACATCAAATATGCATAAACTATGACTCATCAAGATGTACCAACATCATCAAATATACACCTCATGTATGTGCCAACTCATCAACTACTTGTTTCAACCATGTACCCAACATGTACCTCAACCATATACCAAATACATATACCAATATAACCATCAAAATTTCTCTAGCAATATATCACACTATCCATAACCAATACCATAAACCATTAGATCAAACCATGTGCCACAACCTCACTGTTATACAACCTCCATCTGTAACATACCTCAACCAAAATACCTCATCAATTTCATCATCCAAATATGAATTGTAACTCTTTAATAGACCTGGTGTATATGATTACATACCTGCAAACCTTCCTTAACTTTAACAACAAGAGACTAGCATTTTATCAAACTTTACTTTAGTCTCACATGACTAATTTTGGATTAGTCAACAACCCTATTGAAATAATCATAAATGTGTACCTATAATGCATAAAGATATGAAAATAGTACACAATGTTATTCAATGTCTTTTATGAAATTCATCCATGTTTCACTACTTGGAACCTCTTAAAAAATGAGTTATAACAAAAATGACATACCTTATTGAATTCTGACTTATTCTAAAGATCGAACTTGTATAGTGTGCTCCACACGGAATATTTGTTGTATGGATCGAAAAATGGTACACATTATAATACAGACTGTAGTCTAACCAATACATTTGATATTATTGAATTTGGATCTGTTATGAAGAAGTTATGACGTTTTTACCCGAAACACCTATTTTAGACTAGTTTCAGGACTAGCCACAAACCCTATTTTCCATGGAGTGTAACTCCAAAAATACAATGACCCACAAGATGAAATTTTTATCAAAGATAATTGGGTATGTTTCCTCAACGACCTCCATATTTCGTGGTCTGAATCATTCTAGAAATTTTTTTATTGTGAAAATGGTGAGAAGACCTGTAAATAACATACCTTAGAAAGCATCATCAAAATAATTTATCCTCCCTTGAATTTCGGCCTTATTTACTTCACCTTCCCTCTGAAATTTTGATTAGATATCCTTTGGTTACCTCAGTCACTTGTAGATATTCAATATGATCAAGTTTAATTAAATGAGAGACCCTTGCCTCTTATTTGTACTTTTATGTAGATTCCTCAAGGGGTTACCTTATAACCATCTTAAACCACTTTCATTATTTTAGGGCTAACCCACTTCTAACCACTTGTCCACTTAGTAATTTCTCCATTGACTTTATTATTTAAATATTTTCTTTTGTATCCACTTTGACTTATAGTAAACTCATCACTTCACTTTATTATTTACCTTCTAAAATCTCTTAAACCACTTTCCTTATTTTAGGGCTAACCTACTTCTAATCACTTGCCCACTTAGTAATTTTTCCATGAACTTTATTACTTAATTAATTTCTTTTGTATCCACTTTGACTTATAGTACACTCATCACTTGACTTTATTATTTAAATAATTTCTTCTTTGTAACCACTTTGACTACTTTGACCTTTTGGGGCTTCTAGATGACTCATGAAGGTTCTCCAACTTCACATGGCCATAACTCTCTAATCGTGAGGAGTTATGTGACGTTCCACATACCACCAAAAATGACATGACATGTATTATCAATCTAGAATAGTATTACCTTCAAATATATTAAAACTCATACCATTATACATCAAACAAACTTGGGTCCATTACCCAAACCTTTGTGCTATTGGAATTCACTACCAGACTTTCTTCAAGGGTTGACATCAATGACAACCAACCCAAATAATCAACAATATCCCCGTTTGGAATTGATGACAAAAATCTGAAGAAATACTAAAGTCATATCACTCATGCTCCCCTTATTACCATTGCTCCCCCTGGAACCATGCCTCTATGCTCTTTCTCCAAGAAATTTTATCTTTGCAACTGATAAATCTCTCCCCCTTTGTCATCAATGGAAAATGTATATTTCCATTCGGGGCTGCTCCCCCTGACTGAACTCTTCCTGAAACAAATCTCCCAACCTAAACTTTTCTCTTTATGGTGCTTCCTCGTGTAAATATAAGACATATAATATAAGCATTCAAAAGCATTCCTTTTGGAGTAAAAAATTCTCCGAGTCTCTGGTGAAGATACTCAAAGGCTTCCTGTGGAAGCGGTTTTGTAAAGATGTCTGCCACTTGTTCTTTTGTTCCCACATATTCAACTCAAATGTTCTTCTCTACAACTTGTTCCCATAGAAAGTGATACTTTATTGGAATTTTCTTCGTCTTGGAGTACATCACTGAGTATTATCACAATAGATTGGAATGGGCTCATCATACTCAACCTGTATATCTACTAAAGTTTATTTCATCCATAGAACCTGATTACAACATCCTGCTGCTGCAATATAATCTTCTTCGACTGTAGATAAAGATATTGATGATTGTTTCTTGCTTAGCCAAGATACTAAACACTCACCCAAGTAGAACACTGCTCCACTGGTTCTTTGTTGGTCATCAATCCAACCTGCCCAATCTGCATCCGTGTAGGCAATAAATGATAGATCCTTTCCTTTTGGATACATGAGATTACTTTGGTGGTGCTTGAAATCGTGTCACCTGTCCAGCTGCCTGCATTACATCTGGTCTAGATGTTGTCACATATAGTAAGCTAACAATCATTGACATTCATTTCCTCTAGTCTGTATACTTTGAATAATCATCTTTGCTCAACTTGCAACTGGTTTGCATAGGAGTGGTAATTGGTTTGCAATCTTCCATTCCAAACCTCTTTAGCATTTATTTGATATACTTAGTTTGAGAAATAAAAATTCCTTGGTTTCTTTGACATATCTTAAGACCCATAAAGAAGGATAGTTCTCCAAGTAATGACATTTCAAATTCATTCTGCATATCCTTTGCAAATTTCTAGCTTAACCTGTCATCAATACTTCCAAAAAATAATATCATCAACATAAACTTCAATTAATAAAATACCATATTGAGTTACCTTGATGTAGAGGTGTTGTCTGCAATTCCTTTTCTGAACCCTACCTGTTGTAGATATTTATCCAGTCTAGAGTACCATGCTCTAGGAGCCTATTTTTGACCATACAAGGCCTTCTTCAATTTGCACACATAATTTACATTCTCTGACAACTGAAATCCTTCTGGTTGTTCAATATGGACTTCTTCTTCAAGTTCTCCATTTAGAAAGGTTTATTTCAAGTCCATTTGATACACTTTAATATTATTGGAGCATGCATAAGCTAAGAGAAATCAAATTGCTTCCATTCTAGCCACTGGGGAAAATGTCTCTTCAAAGATGACTCCTTCAACCTGTGTGTACCCTTTAAATACAAATCTAGCTTTGTTCCTTATAACATGTCCATCTTCATTCAATTTATTTATGAAAACTCACTTTGTGCCAATCACATTCTTATTCTTTGGTTTTGGAACAAATTCCCAAGTGTCATTCTTCTCTATTTGATCCAATTCTTCATCCATGGCCTTATTCCAGAATTCATCCTTGCCGGCCTCTTCAAAATTGTTTGGTTCAATCGTAGATAAGAGTGCTAGGTGCATTTGTTCTGGTGAACAAATTCTTCTTCTAGTCTCAACTCCTGCATCCTTGTTTCCGATAATATGATTTGAAGGATGCTTTTTCTGTACTCGTTTTCTAGGTGTCTTTGGAGGCACTTGCTGAACTTGCTCTTCTACTTATGTTTGATATTATTCATCTTCCCCTTCTACTTCTTCTTCATATTCTTCTTCTTCTTCGTAAGACTGTTCCATTGATTCATTTTATTCTTCCTTTGATTCTCGTCCACTTGTTTCATCAATTGTTACATTGACGCTTTCCACAACTTTGTTCAATCTCAGATTGTAATACTTGTATTCTTTCCTTGTACTTGAGTAACCAACAAGTACTCCTTTTTCCACATGAGAGTCAAACTTTCCCATTCTTCCATATTCTCTTTTGATGTAGCATTTGCTTCCAAATACTATGAACTGCTTCACATTTTCTAGTCTTCCTTTCCATAGTTCGTAGGGAGTTTTGTCATTGTTGTTTCTGAGCATTACTCCATTTTGAATGTGAATTGTTGTATGCACTACATGTGTCCAAAGAATATCTGTCAATTTGTAATCCATTAGCATTGTTCGAGCCATTTCTTGTGTAAATATCATCCATTATGATAATATTCCTTTGTCTCTGAACCAATATATGAATCCATGCTCTCATCCACTGTCATATATCTGTCCAAAAATGCTAAGTTTTCTTACAAATCCATTTATGTCCATACTATCCAAGAATCTACTGCACAACTGTCCATAATACTAACCCATTTATTACTATATTATAATGAAGTCTTCACTACTACACCTGATTGTACTTCTACTAACTGACTCCTCCGGATCTCTTTTCTCAAACTCTGTAAGCTGCTTGAAGGATGGTTCTTTGGTCTGTCAAAACTATTGCATAGAATGCCCCTGTCTAATATCCATATTACCTGGGAGTATCTAAGTTGGATGGCTCAGAACAATTCCTTCTCTGATGTGTATTCATCATCATCTTCATTGGTAGATTCATCATCTCTCTAAGCTCTGACTTATTTATTTGTATTTGTGGATTCATCTTTTACTACAATGCTTGAAAGTACAATCTCTTGAACCTGTTCTTTATTTACATGTCCTTCTTTTCTTTTAGTTATTTTCCAAACCTTTCTATATCTGACATCTTTCTTTTTCTTTGTAGAATTTTCTTCATCTCGTTTTATTGCCAATCTTGTGATCTCTGGGACCTGGTCTTTGTTCACCTGTTCTTTGTGTTTTCTTATCCATACTTTCTTATATATGATATCAGTTTTCTATTTCATGGAAGTATCGATCATGCTTCTACAATCACTAGCTATGTGTTCATAGTTATGACATTTGTAACATTCAATGTTACATGGGGCCACATAGGAATTTCTTGCTTGGACATTTCTTTTATAATCCCTGCAATCTGCAACCTTATGTCTAAAATTAGTACAATAAAAACAATGACCATACAAGAATTTTGCATACCTGGTATTAGCACAAACATTTGCAATGACAAAAGTAGCTCAAAGGCACTGTGAACTCTAGATCTGCAAAGTGGCACTACTGAAATTGAGCTCACAACAAGATGATCAAGTCCTTTGTTTGCACAGGAAACGTCCAAACACAACATTCAGAGCATTCCATTTCATGTTTGAAATACAAGAAAACAGACATGTTCGATTTTCAATGGTGGAGATCCCATGTGTAGTTTTGATTAGTGGCTCCCGTTCATTTGTATTTTCAAAAGTTGCGCAAGGATTAACGACTAGACAAAAGTGCTGAAGTCCCGAAGTGACGAGAGGATGCCATGTCAACTAGAAGAAAGTCACTTCGAGAGATTTTCATACCTGCGTTCAAAGGATCCCAAAGCCTGAAGTTTTGAAGTAACGAGAGGTTTCCATGTCAACCGGAAGAAAGTTACTTCGAAAGATTTCCATCCAAATATCCCGAAGTCCCAAAGTAATTCTGAGCCATTGAAGGCTGAGGACACTCGTTGAAAGATCTAACACTTCGGAGGATTGCACGAGCAAGAAGAATAAAGATCTCGAATCATGAAATTCCGAAGTGAATCTCGGACGTCCAAAGCAAGAGGACACGTGGAGGCAGATCTCTCACTTCGTAGATATGACACTCCAGAGGATTGTAGGAACTATGCATTGAAAACACCCAAACCCCGAAGTCCCAAAGTAACGAGAGGCTGCCACGTCAACCAGAAGAAAGTACTTTGGGATATATTCTTGCTAAGCATTCAAAGCTCCAGGTGCCAAATTTGGGTACACAGATCACAGATTGCAGCATATCGATGACCACACTTCATTGCGGGGATAGAACTTGCTCGAACGATAAATTTATAGAGCAATCCTGCAATCGAAACCATGGTATAGAGGAAGAGGTACATGGAAGTTGGTGGTGAATTGCGGGGGTCAAAGTGGTGTGGACCCAAACCACCCTTGGCAACTCCTGCAATCACATGCTTATATAGGGCCCAATTCGAGAGCAATGCATGGAAACAAACTAGGCATTAGGCCTTGTCCTGATCCCAAGAAGAAATCAATCAATGAAATAAGGACTGATGGTTAAACAATCGACTACCCCATTAAATGGAAGCATGGAGGGTCTGGCCGAGAAGATAGAAATTTGTCAACTTGAAGTACCACATAGGGAAATTTTTCCTACAGGCCCATACTGGCTAGAGTTTCCTTCTGACAGAAGAAACAAGATAGACAAGAGAAGACACACAATACTGGAGAAGAGGCACCCATGCAACAAGACATGTCATTCATTTTTGGTTTCCAACAGGCTCGTCGATTTTAGCAATTTGTTATATCTGTTGGTATAGATGTTAGACTTATAGATTTTTGTGGAGAATCCTAGGATAGGAAGGCCAGCTCACACTCCTAGTTGTTGTCTTCTGTTTTGATTATAAATACATCTAAGGAAAGATATAACAGAGGAGGGGTTCGACCCACAACTGGAGGAAGTTTTGAGAAATGTTTATGACTGTATATTTTAGTTTGTAAGCCGGAGGGGCATGTAGCTGTAAATTGTATTGTTATTGAAGACTCATATGAGTTGTTTCATTAGATTTGTCTTCTATATTCTATGTTCTATTATTCATCTTGTCTGAATGTAATTGCTGATTTTAAGGATTAAAATTTTTCTTTGATTGATAAATTCCTGATGCCGTAGAGGATCTGCTGTAAGCTTGCCTATTTATCATTGTTTATTGTTTAGACACATCTAAATTCCTTTCGCAGAGAGGATCTCTACTTAGCGAATGTTCATTTTATGTTATTCTCCTATTTCTTCTCTTAGTCATTATATAAATATTTTGTCTGATAGTGAGCTTAAATGCCTTCATTGAGTAGAATGTTTATGAATCCATAGCCCAATGGTCCATCACTGATCTGCAGTGATATCTGTTGTCTTTTCCTTTCTTTAAAGTTTTTCCGATCCACCTACTCAAACCATTTTAATCCATTTACATTTTGATGGGTACTGGGCTTATCCTCTAGTAGTCTGAGGGTGACTCTTAGTGCTAACACCTGGGAGTGAATGATCTTCTTTGTGGTGTAGTCCTTCTAAATTTCTGCCTTGATTGATCATGATCATGATTGAAGCTTCTTTGTGGCTTGAACATGGATGTTCTTCTTGAATATGTACTTCTGCATAAATATTTCTATTTTCTTCATTCTTCTTTTCTAGCAACCTAGAGTGTTTCTCTTCATTCTCTATAACTAATGTGGATGTTTCTGTCTCTTCAACGTTCTTGTTGAGTTTGACAATTTTTCTTCTCAATGTAACAAATTCTTCTTCAAGCTTCTCAACCTCTTCTTCTTTCTTCATTATCTAAGACTTCATGACTTCTTCTGTTCTTTTTTCTTTTTCAAGATGGATTTTTAATTTGATTATTTCTTCTTCAATTCATTTCTCTTCTTGACCAAAATCTGCCTCAAGATGGTTTAGATCATTAGTTATTTCCTTAAGATGATATTTCAATATCTTCTCTCTCATTTCTACTTCTTCCTTCTGTGCTGATATGTTGGCTTCCAAATACTGCTTTTGATATTCAAGATTTTCTTCGATCTTTCTAGCTTCTTCTAGCCGAGTTCTTAAGTTTTTGATGACCCGTTGGCCTTCTTAAAAAATGTGAACACTTTGCTTTTGTTTCATCAACTCTTTCTTGAGTGACTTGTTTTCTTCTCTTTCTTTTCTTAGTTCATCTAAAGCACTAATCAATTCTGCTTCATAATTGTCTTCCTTTTCAATTAGTTTTTTTGTCTCATTTCCTTCATGGCATTCTATTTCAAGATGTGTGTTTTTAACAATTAAAGCAAAACAACACACCTCTGTTGATTATGTACTCTTCATCTTCTGAATATTTTTGACATGGTGAACATATTTCTTCTTGATCTATACCTTCACCTTCTTTGTCATTTTTTGAATCTACGATGAGTGAAGAATATATGTCATGTAACTTATCCCAAAGTTCTCTGGCTAATGAAAATTTACCAACCTTTTCTCTTACTGGATTAGGTAATCCTTCCCAGATGAAATCCATTGCTATTTTAGTATTCTTCTTCAATTCCTTCTTGGCTGCAGTCTTTTCCCTTTTTGAACTATCATATCCTGTAACGACTGATAGCCAAATATAATACCCATGTGCTTGTAAAAATGCTTTCGTTCTTCCACTCCATAACTCATACTTTAAACCATTCTAACCATTAAACAGTGGTACTCCATTCTCAAAATAATCCATGATCTCCTTTCAGTGGTTACTGGTTAAACTGTTTCCTGAAGGAACCATATCTGATGCCAATTCTTGGATTACTGAGGGGGGGGGGGGGTGAATCAGTAATAGAGAAATTTAATCCTTTTTAACCATAAAATGCAAGTGTTATATCAATGTAGCATTATCATCCAATAGTTTTAGAGTAAATAAACAATGAACAAATGAGCAATCATACACATACATAGTACACCAATGTTTTTACGTGGAAATCCAAAGCTAGAGAAAACCACATCATGGTTTTTTCTTATATGTCTTTAAGAATTACATTCATTAGAAGCACCAACTTCCTTTGTTCTCCAGCTGTAATTGGAAGGAGGCTCCAACCCCCTAGTTTCTCAGGTTAAAACTTAAAGGAAGCTTCAACTACCCAATTATCTGGATACAACCAGAAGGAGGCTACAACCCCCTATGTTCTCTGGCAACAAGAAGGCTACAACCACCTATCATTTCCCCATCCAACCACCCTAAAATAAAAGTAGAATGATGTAACCAATATCAAACTATTACTGTGAGATATACTGTTGTAAACATGTACCAATCAACCTGTAATCAACCTGTACCATACACAAGTGCATCAACCATGCACCAACCTGTACCAAACAACATGTAATCATCCTATACCATAAACATGTACATCAACCATGCACCAACCTGTACCAAACAACATGTAATCATCCTGTACTATAAACAAGTACATCAACCATGCACCAATCTGTAACAAACAACATGTAATTAGCCTGTACCATAAACAAGTGCATCAACCATGCACCAATCTGTACCTCAACCTATACCATCAACGAGTGCATCAACCATGCACCAAATATGTACCAATCATGCATCAAATACACATAAACTATGACTCATCAAGATGTACCAACATCATCAACTATACACCTCATGTATGTGCCAACTCATCAACTACTTGTCTCAACCATGTACCCAACATGTACCTCAACCATATACCAAATACATATACCAATATAACCATCAAAATTTCTCTAGCAATACATCACACTATCCATAACCAAATACCATAAACCATTACACCAAAACCATGTGCCACAACCTCACTGTTATACAACCTCTATCTGTAACATACTTCAACCAAAATCCCTCATCAATTTCATCATTCAAATCTGATTTGTAACTCTATAATAGACCTGGTGTATATGATCACATACCTGAAACCTTCCTTAAGTTTAACAACAAGAGACTAGCATTTTATCAAACTTTACTTTAGTCTCACACGACTAATTTTGGATTAGTCAACAACCCTAACTTGAAATAATAATAACTGTGTACATGTAATGAATAAAGATTTGAAAATAGTACATGTTATCCCCGCTATCTAGGGATAACTAGGAGATCATGTCTCGAGGCCCACATGATCCTAGACATGGAGTACGAGAGCAGATTGACGTGAGCATGGCCCTTGAGGGCCCATCTTTTCTTCTTCTCA
>ML794073.1:124259-137702 GCA_009831015.1 Picea engelmannii
CTTCCTAAACCATTAGTCACATCTCCTTTGACTCCATTAACCCAAGGCACTAGTCTAGAAACCCTTGCTTGAGCTTGTTATGCCTCAAATTCTTTCACACTATCTCTAAATTGCAACCCTAACTAACCTAGCGTCTAACCCTATCTAGTTTTAAGACTAACCCTAAGCTGATAACGTTTGGCCTTATTTGAACTTTGCTCGGATAGAAAGGTGCGGCCTTGTTATCTCTTCATAGCCGTGGAGTTGTATTACCTTTTTGCTGGTTGAAATTGACAAAATGTTGCTCCTTGGCCAGCTAACCTGCAGACAACAGAATTTATATAGGGCTGACGTCACACCCTTTAATCTTTGCTTATACCTGCAAACATTGTGACATTTGGCAGCTCCTTTGATTGGTTTTGAGCTATTGATTACATTTGTGAGATTATTTGGTAAAACGTTGTGCTCTTTTCCATTCAATTTGACTCATTGATAAGGCTGACGTCATACTTGTAGCAGAATTTATATAGGTGACGCAGCATTACATTGTATATGAGCTGATTTGACATGTTTATTGCATTAATGATATGATACAAAGCTTAATTGTGAACGTTGAATTCTTTTTATCTCTTATGCTTTGTTGAAGAAGTGATATCAATCATTTGACTTTGTTTAGCAATCATTGACTTCGTCAACAATTGCATTTGATTATTTTCTCATACATGTGTTAAAGGATAGTCATTGATTTCATGAAGTACTAACCCACTGCAAGCACACATTCTAGTTATTTTTCTTGTCTCGCAAATAGGTGCATCTTCAGTGGATCTTTCTTCTTGACTATCTCTTTTGGGCAGCAATCTGTGAAAGGGAACTTCCTTGACTTGGTCTATCACCCTTTAGCCTTTCATTAACCCAGATTTCCTTAGGGACGTCTCCCTTGGACTAGCCCTCCTAAATAGAAAGATCCCCCCATCGAGGTGACAGTGGGTGGGGAAGCTCCTGTTACGCCGGTTTCAAGCCCTGACTCAAGCTCCTTAGACCTTTCCTACAAACCGTGCGATAACAGTACACAATGTTATTCAATGTCTTTTATGCAATTCCTCCAGGCTTCACTACTTGGAACCTCTCAGAAAAGGAGTTATAGAAAAAATGACATACCTTGTTGAATTCTGGCTTATTCTAGAGAGAGAACTTGTAGAGCGTTCCCCGAATGGGATATTTGTTGTATGGATCTGAAAATGGTACACAGAATACTAGAGACTGTACTCGAACCAAGACATTTGATATTAATGAATTTGTATATGTTATTAAGAAGATATGATGTGTTTACCCGACACACCTGTTTTAGACTAGTTTCAGGACTAGCCACAAACCCTATTTTCCATGGAGTGTAACTCTAAAAATAAAATGATCCACAAGTTGAAATTGTTATCACAGCTACATAGATATGTTTCCTCAACGGTCTCCATATTTCGCCGTCTGAATCATTCTAGAAAAATATTTATTGCGAAAATGGTGAGATGACTTGTAAATAATATACCTTAGAAAACATCATCAAAATAATTTATCCTCCCTTGAATTTCGGTCTTCTTTACTTCACCTTCCCTCTGAAATTCAACTTAGATATCCTTTGGTTACCTCAATCACTTGTATATATTCAATATGCTCAAGTGTAATTAAATGAGAGACACTTGCCTCTTATTTATACTTTTATGTAACTTCCTCAAGGTGTTACCTTATAACCATCTTAAACCACTTTCCTTATTTTAGGGCTAACTCACTTCTAACCACTTGCCCACTTAGTAATTTATCCATTAACTTTATTATTTAAATAATTTTTTTTGTATCCACTTTGACTTATAGTACACTCATCACTTCACTTTATTATTTACCTTCTAAAATCTCTTAAACCATTTTCCTTATTTTAGGGCTAATCCACTTCTAACCACTTGTCCACTTAGTAATTTCTCCATTAACTTTATTATTTAAATAATTATTTTTGTATCCACTTTGACTTATAGTACACTCATCACTTCACTTTATTATTTAAATAATTTCTTCTTTGCAACCACTTTGACTACTTTGACCTTTTGGGGCTTCTAGATGACTCATGAAGGTTCTCCAACTTCACATGGTCATAACTCTCTAACCGCGAGGAGTTATGTGGCATTCCACATACCACCGGAAATGGCATGGCATGTACTATCCATATAGAATATTCTTACCTTCAAATATATTAAAACTCATACCATTATATATCAAACAAACTTGGGTCCATTACCCAAACCTTTGTGTTGTCTGAATTCGCTACCGACTTTCTTCAAGGGTTGACATCAATGACAAGCAACCCAATTAATCAACAGTATCATCCTTTCCTTTGAATACCAAAAGAGTAGAAAGTGTAACCAAAAGTAAGGTATTCCTCAACATTTAAATGAAATAAATAGATTTTATTTATAAATTTTTTGATATCCATAACTTTTAAAAATTAATATACCAATTTAAAGACTCCAATTCACTCCAAAGATGAGTTTGATAAGAATTTAATGATATGTTTGAATGATAATTTTTTTATTGTTGTTTAGTTTATAAAACATTATACTTATTTAGAATCTGAAGTATTCAATATGACCCCTATCAGAAGATGCGACTAGGTTTTGTCGACCGAGAGCGGACTTAGGGGCTCTGCGGCTAGGTTTTGCTAGCCGCATCTCTGCATCCTTGGTGAATGGCGAGTGCGGCTAGGGAGGGGATCTCTTCCAGGGTGAGAGCGGGCGAGGTCGTTGGTTCATCCAGGGAGAGCATGGGAAAGGGTGAGGGCCACTACCAGGGTAGCTGGCCTGCGTTGCAGTGGGTGAAGGGCGAGATGGCTTGCGGCACGACGATGGTGGAGGATGTTCCGACGGTGGTGGTGGAGGGCCAAACCTGTGGGTTTTGTGGTGCCTCTGTGGGCGAGTCTCTATGGTTGATGGCGGACACCCTGTGGTGGCTGCCTCTGGCACCATGAATCTACCAAAGCTGTATCATCACTTGGTTAGGTTCGACCTTCTTCTTGGGCAACCTTCTTTCTGGTTTTAGAGGGCTCGTCTCCGGATGCATGATGAGTATTGTCATCGATGTATTGAGATGGTATTGTCATCGGTGTATTGCGATGGTGGAGGCTTCCGGGAGGTTTTGGACCAGAGTTTTGAGGTCCACAATGGGGGCGTGCAGTGTTTTGTTTAACACTTTGAGGTCCTTTGGGGGCGTGCGATGTTGGGTAAACACTTTGAGGTCCTTTGGGGGCATGCAACATTTAGTTTAGTTTCTTTTCTGGTGTTTGTTGGGGTTTTTATCCCTATTTTGTATCACATTTTGTAGCCCGCGTGCTGGTTCTGGTGACTCTCGAATTCTTTTGGGGATGTAGTAGTTTATGTTTATCCTTGCAAATGTAAATGAAATTATACATTAATATAATTTCGAACAAATTTTCTATTGAAAAAAAATATTTCATTATTTGAAAACTACCATCAATAAGATAAGAATAATCTTCTGTAAAATTATTCCATTGTTTGAAAACTACCATGAATCCACTGGTTGAAAACTACCATCAATGTATAAAGATAAAAACATAAAAATCACTGTCAGATGGAAGGCAACTCCAAACCATTGAATACGTATCCATTTTGGAAATGGAATATAAATCGAATATAGTAATAAAATAAAATCAGGTTTCTATGTGCTCACACTTTTCTAATAACAAATTAATGGCATTGGATAGAATTAAAGGAGAAGAATGACACTGGGATCATTTTGAAAAGATAATATAATATTAAAATAAAATCTGGTTTATGAACGTCTGTATACTTAGTATTCATACTTTTCTAATAAATTAATGCAATTGGAAAGAATGACATTTGTGAGAGTTAAAAAGAAGGAGATGGTTGGGTTGTGACAAAAGCTTCTTCATAATTGTGATCATTTTTCTCCATTAGTTAGCTAAACAATAAACACACATATCATTGCCTCCATTTTGCATTTGTAATTGTTTATCTCTGTTATGCTTCCAGGATGGGATATGCATACATGGTGTGAAGAGGAACACGTTTTTTCACAGAATAATTGCATATCATTGCCTCCATTTTCGCATTTGTAACTGTTTATCTTCTTTATTATCTCTGTTATGCTTCCAGGATGGGATGGGCATACATGGTGCGAAGAGGAACACGTTTTTTCACAGAAAAAAAAAACCGAATAATTGCATATCATTGCCTCCATTTTTGCATTTGTAACTGTTTATCTTCTTTATTATCTCTGTTATGCTTCCAGGATGGGATGAACATACCTGGTGCGAAGAGGAACACGTTTTTTCACAGAAAAAAACAGAATAATTGCTAACATTAAATGCACATGGCTTTAAATATTGGAGCTATCGTCTCGAAATAATTGCTAATATTATATGCACATGGCTTTAAAGATGAGACTCTGGAGCTATCGTCGGGTAAATGTATCAGTTTTCATAGGATAATGGATACTCATGCTCCGGGAAGCTAAACAAATAAGCCACCAATCCACCATCCTGTTAAAAATAAAATCGATTATGATTGTATTATTTTTTTCATAGATTATTATTATTATTATTATGATTTAATTATTTGTATTTATTAATTAAGTTTGACATATTAATATGGTAAGGGGTGACGGTTATAGTTGTTTTTTCCATATTTGTAAGGTTTAGAGCTCAGGACAATGTTTTAGTTAGGATTTTCTAGCGGTGTGTAAGACTCAATGTGAAGAACTTGATTAAGGTGAGTTTCGTTAAGAACCCTAGAATGTACGTTCTTAAGACGGGTTACTGCAAAGACGTTTGAGATGTCCTCCTCACAACGTTAGTGTCTCTTTAATCCTAATTAAGTTTAGGCAAAAATCAACACGAACTAATCACATTAAATCAAAGGTTAAAAATGTCGAACATTTAGACTACTTAATGAGCCATCCGGTTTTTCACAATGCATGGACACGTTTCATTTTTTCCTACGTCTATTTTTACTGTGCATGGTGTTAGTTGTAACCTCAACAGTGTGTGACTGTACACTGCCAGCTGTTCTGGTCAGTTGTACCAGTCGTTAGGATTTGTTTCTTACTTCCTGATTTGGTTGTTATGTTTCTTCTTTATAAGTTTAGCCTATCATCTAATACAATTGCGCTCTACATTTTCTCGATCCCGATTTGTCTACTTTGGTTTCTTGTTTCTTGCACAATTTCTTGTTTTATCATGGTATCAAAGCTTGGGAGGTAAGACTCTTCATAGAGCCTGGAGAGCAGTTCACAAAAGGAGCGCTGGAGACATCACAACGTGAGGAGGAAACCCTGCAGAAGGAGATTCAAAGACGAAGCATTTAAGAATTCGTGGAATCCTTAATTTAGCAAGAAGATGGAGAAGTAGCAGAGGAGAAGCTACAATAGCCGTTAGATCGGTCACGGGAATAGATATGGGGTGTTAGATCAAGCCCATATAGGACGAGGAGCACACAGAGGAGATGAACATATCTCAGCCGTTAGATCTGGGTATGAGCGACAATAGCCATTAGATCAAGCAAAGATTAAGTCATGACCCTCAGATCTCAGTGAAGGTAGATCGATGACGGAGAGCCATTGCGGAAACCACAAAGGAAATTAAAGAGCGTGTAGGTTTAGATTCCGCAATCCCTCAAGAACGTTGATCTTTCTAAATCAAGAGATCAACGGTGGACATCAACCCCACTACAGACGAGCATCTTCACATTGCAGAGATTAGGAAGGAAATTAAAGCGCAAGCAAGTTTAGGTTCTGCAATCATTTGTGGCCATTGATCTTCACAGTCCATTTAAACACGACCGTAGATCTTACAAGGTGATATAAGCACCCAAAGGTTTGAGTTGAGGTCATAGCTTTTGGTCGCATGTATAGAAGACAAAGGACTCCGCGTATTCGACGAAATTCGTGCAAGGGTTGCAAAGAAGTCAAAATATCTCGAAGTTCTGAAGCCCAGAATGAATCCTTTCCGTCGATCCAAGAAGAGGACGCGTGTCAACAGATCCTATAGTCCAAAGGTATAACACTCCAGAGGACCTTGGTCGAGAAGGTGTTTAGGTTCCCGAAGTCCCGAAGATCCGAAGTGACTCTAGACTATTGGATCCAAAAGACACGTGTTAGACGATCCCTGTATTTGGCGATCTTGTACGTCGGAGGAAGTAGACCACATGTGCTAAGGTTTACCAGTCTCCTGAAGCTCCAAAGAGTGGAGCGCATCCAAACCACCAGTGTAAAATACACGTGGCATTAGATTGGAAGAGGTACGGAGGAAGAACTAAGGTGGGTTGAGTCACGAACTCCCAAAGATCTGGAGAGCCGAAGTAAATCCAGAACATTGATCACGCTGGACACATGGAAGCCATTTGCAGTTTGGTGATTTGATACTCTAGGATAATTGTGAATCAATGACCAAAAGAGCCCGAAAGAGCCCCAAAGGCCGAAGCCTGAAGTGGATCTTGACCACTCGTTCATAAGACATGTGGACCGTTGTGATCAAGCTTACATCACTCTAGAGATTCAACACTCCAGAAGTTTGCACGAGTCAGCAGACGAGAACTCCCATAGGCTGAAGTTCCAAAAAGGATCTTGACCATTGGTTTGGCATAATTTTAAAGCCGTCAGAGATGTGCATCTCCGAAAGGATCGCTCCTTCGACACTTCGCGGGTATTGTGAATTAGAGCGGTGGAAGGCTTTGAAGCGCCGAGTCCTGAAATAACTATGCGTCAGTAATATCATATCAATGAGGATCGTTGATCTTTGATATTGTTCGGGACTTCACTCGTTCATCTATTCGGAGGAAGCGAGGTCTTAACATATTGAAATGCTCGGAGCCCGAAACCTCGGAGCACCTGGTTCTTAGCCCTTGGTCATATGAGGGTTTAACGTTAATTTTTTTTTTCGTTAAAGAGGAAGCCCTTGAGTGTTTGGTTTTCACCATTAAAGGGTTACAGCCAATAAAGAACACAACTAAGATATCTGACTCTATAAGAGCTTGTGCTAGGATAGTCATATCCAGCAAGATCGATACCAATAAACAATAAATTTCCTGTAGATTGAATTTTTTAAAAAGGGGCTAGAACTTGAACTTCGCTGGTGTGTTTGGAACCTCAAGGAACTGGTTTTTTAGGCGCAAGAAATAGGAAGAGGACCCGTCTTTTTGCATCAAGCAACATCAAAGGTATTTTTTTCCCTGAGAAACAACACGAAAAGTACTAACAATTTTTTTTTTCTGTTCTGGATTTTTTTTTACAAAAATGGCCACCTCTAACAATTTAGGACCAACACAAGGGCCAATTCTTCTTGGGAAGAACTAAGAATTTTGGACTCTCAGAATGAGATCTTTCTTACAAGCACAAGAGTGTTGGGATCCAGTGGATCATGGTTATTTGGAACCAGATCCAACAGATTTAGTTGCCATGAATAATCAAGAGAGAACTGCTCAGACAGAACATAGGAAAAGAGAGAATAAGGTGAAGTTTTGGATTCAGAACTCAGTGGATGACTCGATTTAAAAAAAAAATATAGGTGTTGTTACCTCAAAACAGGCCTAGGACATTCTACAAACAACTTACCAGGGAAATGACAGGGTCAAAACAGTGAAGTTGCAGACCTTGAGAATGCATTTTGAGACTTTGAAAATGGCAGAGTCTGAAAACATTGATCAATTTATGACCAGAGTCATAGGAATTGTAAACCAAATCAGGTTGACTGGTGAAGACATCCCTGATCAAAGGATTTTTGAGAAAATCCTTAGAAGTCTTCCAAAGAAATTTGAGATGGTTGTTACAACCATCCTTGAATCCAAGGATCTGTCAAATTTTTCAACAGATGAACTCATGGGTTCTCTGTTGACACATGAGACCCAACTACATCTAGGAGATGAGTCAATATCCAATGCCTTCAAGACTCAATTCTCTTTCAGTAGAGGGAGAGGCAGAGGTCACAGAGGAAGAGGAAGAATTCCAAGCACTCATCCCTCAGGTGAAGGTCACCCACATCAAAATTAGAATCAGAATTTTCGGCCTCAAAGAGGTAGAGGGAGGAGATCCAATGACAAAGCAAGCATACAATGCTATTACTTAAAAAATTATGGGCAATATGAATCTAAATGCAAGAAGAAGCAAGCATATCAACACTCAGGCAAATCCCATGTCTCAAATCATGAAGGAGACACCTCAGATGGGATGTTTCTCTCATGTCACAAAACTGAAGAACAACACAAGGACCTATAATTGTTGGACAGTGGATGCAACAATCACATGATAGGTAACAAAGTTTTACTTTCTTGCATTGATTCTTCTAATTCATCTGATATTACACTGGGAGATGACTCTTTAGTCAAAGTTCAAGGAAAAGGAATTGTACCTATTCTCACTAAACAAGATGTAAAGAAAGACATAAACGATGTCTATCATGTTCCAGATCTGAAACATAATCTGTTAAGTTTAGGACATCTAGTTGAAAATGGCTATAAGGTAATTTTTGAAGGAGCATCATGTAGGATATATGACAAACCTCCCAATCGGAAATTGATTTTTGAAATCCACATGAATAGGAATAGAATGTTTCCCCTGACCCTTAGAACTGCAAATTTGACCCAATCTTATGCACAAAGTGCATCCACCCCCAATGAAACTATGATTTGGCATGCAATATTTGGACATCTTCCCTTTCAGAGTCTAAGCCTCCTGTAGAAGCACTCCATGGTCAAAGGTTTACCTATCTTCAAAGAGAAAAATCCACCATGTGATTCTTGCATTCTCAGAAAACATAAGAGAAATAGCTTTCCACAGTCCTCCACTCAATCCAAACAACACTTAGAGTTGGTTCACACTGACCTATGTGGACCAACACAAACAAAGTCAATAGGTGGTAGCTTTTATTTTCTAACATTTATTGATGATTTTACCAGGAAAATATGTATCTATTTCCTCAGACACAAGTCTGAAACCTTTGCAAAGTTCAAGGAGTTCAAGGTTGAAGCTAAAAAATAGAGTGGGAAATATGTGAATATTCTCATGTCATATGGAGGAGGCGAATACTGTTCATCGGAATTTGCAAATTTCTGCAAATCACATGGCATAATCATGCAAACCACAACCAGGTATACTCCACAATAAAATGGAATCGATGAGAGGAAAAATCAGACTATCACGAACATGGCAAGGAGCCTTCTCAGAGAGAAATGTTTGTCAAATTTATTTTGGGCTGAAGCTGTAGCATGCTCAATTTATCTCTTGAATAGATCCCTAACCACTAGTGTCAAGATGAAAGTCCCTCAGGAAGCATGGAGTGGGACAAACCTGAATTTTTCTCATCTTAGGACCTTTGGATGCATTGCATTCGCTCAGATACCTTCTGAATTGAAGAGGAAACTTGATGATCGAAGAAAGAAATGCATTTTTGTTGGCTATAGTGAGACATCCAAAGCCTATAGACTCTACAATCCAATTTCAAAGAAAGTCATTCTCAGTATGGATGTCAAATTTCTTGAAAATCAGTTCTGGTGTGAGTTTGAAAATCACCCTATGGACAATCAGAATCCATTACTGCCACTTCCTGAAAACACAAAAAATTCAGGACAACAAACACATGAGTCTGTCCTTCCAAGATTGCAAGTACAAGGACAATCTGAAAGTTCTCAGGACACTTCTTCTTCAAGTAGAAATTCATCCCCTGAAATTCAAAATCAGCGAACTTGAAGCTTGAGAGAGATCCGTCAACAATTGGATGATATCGATCAACACAATATTTTTGCATGAATTCATGTCAACCTACATCTTTTAAAGAGACAGCTAAAGAGACACATTGGGTTCAAGCCATGAACCAAGAAATTGACTTGATTGAGAAGAACAAGACATGGGATCTTGTTGATCTGCCCAAACAGAAGACAAGTATTGGTGTCAAGTAGGTTTACAAGACTAAAGTCAATGAAAAGGGGAAGATTGAAAAACACAAATCAAGACTTGTTGCCAAAGGATTCTCACTGTAACCAGGTATTGATTATGGTGAATTTTTTTCTCCAGTAGCAAGGTTGGACACTGTAAGGACTCTCTTAGCGATAACAACTCAACACAAATGGAAAGTATACCATATTGATGTCAATTCAACTTTCCTGAATGGTGGCTTAGAAGAAGAGGTCTATGTGGATCAACCACTTGGATTTGAAGTCAAGAAGTAGCTAGCCAAAGTGTATCAGTTGAAGAAAGCCTTGTATGGATTAAAGCAAGATCCAAGAGCTTGGTACAACATAATTGATACTTACTTGATCAAGAGTGGTTCAACAGAATCCAAAATGAGCCAACTCTTTACACTAAAAGATATCAACAAGGTAAAATTTTGATTGTGTGTCTATATGTTGATGACATGATACTGGAAATATTGAGTTAACCAGTTTTAAGCATGCCATGCAATCTGAGTTTGAGATGGCACATATTGGCATAATGAAATATTTTTTGGGGATTGAGGTTGACCAATCAGCCAAAGGGATTTTTTTTTTCCAGCAAAATTATGCAGCAGACATCATCAAAAGATTTTGCATGGAAGACTACAATCCAACAAAAATTTCTATGCCCCTAGGCACAAAATTGAACAAGCAAGATGAAGGCCCTACAGTGGATTCTACCTTGTACAAAAGTTTAGTAGGCATCTTGTTGTATTTTACAACAACTCGACATGATATTATGTATGCATCCAACCTTGTTTCCAGGTTCATGGAATCTCCCAAATATTCTCACTGGAAAATGGCCAAAAGGATTTTGAGATATGTTGTTGGCACTCTCAATTTTGGTTTATGGTACACTTAGTCTGAAGATAATCATCATTTTGGTTACACTAACAGTGATTTTGCAGGAAGCCTAGATGACTAGAAAAACACCTTAGGGTATGCTTTTCACCTGGGCACGAATCTGATTTCTTGGGCATCAAAGAAGCAACCCATTGTCTCAATATCTTCTGCAGAGGTAGAGTATGTCACTGCTACCTCAACTTCCTGTCAATTTGTGTGGTAGCGAAGACTATTGAATGACATGTCACATACAGAAAATGAGCCAACTCCTATCTTCTGTGACAATACTTCAACAATTGCTTTATCAAAAAACCATGTTTTTCATAAGAAAAAAATGCACATTGACACTTGCTATCACTTCATACACAAGCTAGTCAATAATGGTGAAATTGCACTTCAATTTTGTGTCTCACGAGATGAGCTCACAAACATATTTACAAAGACATTAGGAAAAACCATTCGTGATTTTCAAAGACAAAACTTGGTGATTATCAGTGTTGATGTTTTTAACTCTTGAGTTTAAGAGGGAGTGTTAGTTGTAACCTCAACAACGTGTGACTGTACACTACTAGCTATTCTAGCAAGTTGTACCAATTGTTAGGATTTTTTTCTTACTTCTTGATTTGGTTGTTATGTTTCTTCTTTATAAGTTTATCCTATCATCTAATACAATTGCGCTCTACATTTTCTTGTTCCCGATCTGTCTACTCTGGTTTCTTGTTTCTTGCACGGTTTCTTGTTTTGTCACGTGGGATATTGTTAGGGTTATTTACCACCCATAGGCATCTCTCCAATACAATGGTGGGGAAATTTCCTTGGAACGAGACATAAATTTTTGTATGCCTCCACTCACACACCATTTCAACTTCGTGATGGTTAGAATCCTACAACCCTTCGGGATCTAGATGTTGCATGGAAAAAGCTTCATGACACTAGGACGGAAAAGCGTTTTTCATATCTGTTTTGTCTAACCCTAATTGCCATTAATATTTCACTTACATTTTATAATATCTGGACACCCAACAAGTTGATGATAATGAGGTCGTTGGCACAACAGTAGATCTAATTACTCACAATGGGATGTAGATCGATGCATGCCATAGACACAAACAAACAAATATATTATTCTGATATAATGCTCAAGGGAATGCTTAAAGGTTTGAGTCCATTAAGGTAAATGACTTTTCTTACACACCTGTAACATAATATGGTTTAGGAAATCAGGTAGCTAGATTCATGTATGTCACACAATCTCCATGTAAGTATGTGTATACTTACAAAGTTGCCAATGTGAGAAATTCAACATGCTAGTACATGACATTAAAGATGAATAGCTTATAGTATTAGTCATATTGAGAAGCACATACACCACAAATTAATGTAATGCTAATTTATATTACATTCTTCTATATAGATATTTTATCTAAATATTCAACTCAACAATAAAAAGTATTAGTGTCAAAATAGAGATCTCAGTGACTCTCAGATTTATAAGATTGAATGCAGTTTAATATAAGAATTGTTCTATTTTGATTTCAATTTGTAAAATTGCCACTGGTTTGTAAACACTAAAAATGTTTTAGGTTTTCTCTTGTGTTTGAATTGTGCAAGTAGATTCATGGAAAGGTTAAAAAACTAAATTGAGTTGTGCAAGTATATTCATGAAAAGGTTAAAAACCGAAATTCAAATGGTGGAAGATTATGATCATGGAAAGATTAAAAACCCAAATTCAAATGGTGGAAGATTATAAGTACCTAAATATAATTTGTTATTAATGATTTATAATGAATATTTTTCCATATGTTATAAAAAATGTGAGAAAAATTAAGAAACAAACTCGTTTGATCATGCAGGCACATGGCTGCTTGGGCATCTCTGAGCCCTTCTCTTTTACCTCTACCGCTTTTTGAATTCGATAGTTTGTTAAATTCGGGGCATACGGGAAGACCACTTATTTGGTTTCTCTAAGATGATCCACTATTGATGTGGATGTGCTAATATTACAATCAGAGAAATCACACACACAAAGAGACATGAAGAACATACAAAACATCTTGTCTATTGCATTAGAGGCATGAGTATTTATACAATGGTGGGATGAGCTCCACCGTTGATTAGTTTCAAGATCAATGGCTGGAATTGCTTCTTCCATATGTTTCTGGTTCTTTCAAGAGTTTACCGAAGTCGGTGAAGTCGGTGAAGTCGGTGCATTTATTGCAGGATTATCTCTGTCAACTACTAGACTGGTTGTTTAATTAATTTCTAACACTCCCCCTTAATTAAACAACCTTTACAACACTTATCTTATCTCTACATATTACAAACTTAGCCTTCCCAAGAGGCTTTGTAAATATATCTGCAACATTATCATTTGTGTTGCAATACAATACATCAATTTCATTTGAATGTATTTTTTCTCTTACAAAATGATAGTGTGTCTCAATATGCTTTGACCTAGCATGATACACTGGGCTATTTTCCAGTTTGATGGAACTTTGGTTGTCACATTGGATGATTGTTGGTACTTTTTGTTTTTCTCCAACATCTTCAAGTATCCTCCTTAGCCAAATTGCTTCACAGGTGGCAGTGCATAATGCTTTGTACTCAACTTCAGTGGATGAC
>ML794073.1:137802-151521 GCA_009831015.1 Picea engelmannii
TAGATAATACATTGATTAAAAAATAACATCTTCCATGCAACAAACAACTCCACACAACAAACCCTATAATAGCACAGAAATATGATAATGCACAGTCACCAAACATACAACATCCAACAATCATGCAACTTGCATATCTAAGTGCCCAACTTTTGCATTACAAGAAGCACCAATCATGATTTGAGCTTGAATTGACATAGTGTATGAATGACGGTTCCTTAATGGTGTGCCTTCTCTGAAAGACAAATTCTGATTGGCGGACATCACACACAGCACAATCAAAAGGAGCTGATCATTGGGATATAACTCCGATCCACAGACCATTCCTCGACGACAGATCACTACTTTTTAACAACATGATCTCTTTAATTGAAAACAGAAATGATGGCTCAGTCGGATTGAAATCAACGACAATCAAGCGACTTTCTTCTTCCTTACTTTTTCTCAGAAAACGCGACCTGGTGGCTGCTTTAATCCTGACGCACTCTCCAGGCACGAACAATTTACACACAACAATGTTCACACCAACAATCACACAGTAAACAATAAACTCACACAAGAAAATAAATGCACTCCAGTCTCATCTTCCCGGGCTCTCTCGTAAGGGAGATAAGCCCAGAGCACCCGATTTTGATATCAACTTAGAAAATACAATTACACACAATTTGTTTTTCATTACCAATTAATTGCATACACAATTTGTTTTTCATTACTAATTCATACAATATAAATACATTTATAGATTTATTGTCAAATCCAACTTATTCTAAACCTGGACACGTTTGTTGAGAAAATCTCTCAAACAAATTCTAACTAATTACTAAGCATTATCGACGACCCGCTCTATCAGTTTCAGCTGCACATGCCATCAAGTGATCGAAGAAAATTTTGCGGGATTTCTTTTCAAAACGTTTTCAATTCGATAAAAGCAGTAAATTTTAATCAATTGACGGTGACTGTGATACCAGAAAAATGCAAACGCCTCGTGAACAGAACTTGTAAAACTCAAAACGCAGCCAACTAGTAGACTGTCGAGTATTGGAAGAAATTGAAATTATATTAACAATCTAAATGCTAAATTTCGTTTTAAACTAGGATTTGAGGACTTCAACTAATTATGCAGTGGTCTTAATGGAGGAAAAATGCAGAGATTACCTTAGGAAGATGGATGGGGGCGTCATCAACCTCCACTATCTAGTCAGTTCGTAGTTTTGTTGTTGCAAACATATAAAATCCCAGTTTTCCTCAAAGAAATCAGACATCCATGCAGCTATATTGCACCAATTAACAGACAAGGAAAAAAATGTTCAACACAGTCAATTCAAACCGAAACCTATACCTACGCAGATGAAGATCAGAACTTATTTTGCACACAGAACTGAATACCTAAGCAGACGAAGATCTGAACTTATTTTGCACACAAAAGTGATAGAGTGTTACTTGGTCAAGGTTTAGTGGGTTGACGGGGTTAGGGTTTTTCAAGTTAGTTGGGTGGGTTAGGGTTTAGAGGTTATACCACACGGGGTTAATAGGTATGATTAGTCCAATGGGTAAGAGGTAGTTTTTTCTAGGGGGATTAATGTAGGGTTAGGGGTTTCTAGATTAAAGGGTTAATGTGTTAGAGTTTTTGATGAAAGGATCTGATTAATATGATAGTGGTAAGGTTATTCCAAGTTAGGGGGAGTAGGTTAGTGGTTAGGACGTTACTTAAGATTAGGTATAATGCAAGGTTAAGGGGGTTAGTTAAGATTAAGGATAGTGTAGGGTTAAGGGGGTTAGTTAAGAATAGGGATAATATAAGGTTAAGGGAGTTATATATTATCAATTAGGGAGATAAACTATGGTTTCATAATCACTTAGGGTATTGTGGGTAGTTTTTTATGGGGTATTGTGTATGGGAGTTAGACATCAATTAGGGTTTCAATATTAACTAAGGTTTAGTGTGTTAGAAGTTTTAGGTTTAATAGGTTGGGAGTGAGGAACAATTGGTCAAGGCCTAACAAGTTAAGAAGGTTAGGGATTAGTGAATATGGGAGTTTAGGTTAGTGGGGCTTTAGGCATATTCCCCAACAATGCATAGTGATCTAACCTACATTTGATGCATTGATGCATATGGGGCATTCTTTGATTCTTTTGTTAACCCTAATTCCCAACCTCAATCTCCTTAAAGTGTTTGATTAATGGTAAGATATTCAATTAATCATATTTTTTTCATTTAAATTCAATAAAATGATTGACTAGGAGTATATTGCAGGAAATATGACCTTTTAGGGTAAATTTCTTAATTGGTGCTAAAAGGGATGCAATGTTGTAAATGTAATAATTTTGGGATGCTAAAATTGTTGTAAATTACAATGGTTTTAGTGTCCACTTTTGCTAATATTCTCAAACTCTTTTTTTCATGATTGGGAGGGTTTATTAATCACTTGGGGTGTTGGGGGAGAGGATGGTAGTTGGGGTTCTACATTAGGCCTTAGGGGGTTAATTAGTGGATTGGGTTGAAGTGTGGTAGGTGTCTAGAATGTATGGGGTTATTTACTGGCTTAGGTAGGGTGTTAGAGATTAGGGGGTTAATTAGTGGCTTGCAAAGATGACAATTCATAAGGGGTTAATGAGTGGCTTAGGGGGTGGGTTAAACCTCAAGGGGTTAATTAATGGATTTGGTTGTATTTTTTTTGGTGAGGGGTGGAGTGGTTAGATTGTAGGGAGTTAAGGGGAACTAATACTCCATTGGTATACTTATCCCTTGAAACTCTTCTTATCAAACTTGCATGTCTATAGTTTACCTTAATTTACCTTGTTGTGCATTCTTTCATATAGTTTACCTTTGGCTCACCATAGTAGGGTAGGGAATCATATTATATATATAAATATGGACATGGAGGATGATACCCTATTGATGATGAAAAAATGACACACCCTAGTTAAATATGGTTTGATGTATCCTTCTTATGCCAATAAGGGAACAATGTTATGGGGTTTGTAGGTTGGAGGTTTATAATTTAATTTGTTAGTTTGTTAGAGTTTTTGATGCCAAAGGTTTGGTGTGTTAAAGGATTTAGGATTAGGGGGTAATAATTGGGTTAATGAGTTAGGGGTTAGAAATCAACTAGTAGCGGGTTACATGATTTTAGGTTACTGTGCTAGGTTAGGGGTTATAGCTTAGAATAAAGGCGGTTGAGTAGAATGGATGGTCTAATGATTAAGAGGTATAATGTTAGTGGGTTAATGAAAGGGAAAAGGTTTATAGGTGAAGGGGTTATTCTATTATATTGTTTTATGATAGGGAGTGATTAGTATGTTAGTGGTAAGATGGTTCTAAGTTAGAGATTAGTGGGTTATTAGTTACGGTGTTAGTTGGATAAGAGTTAGTATAGGGTTAAGGTGGGTAGGTGTTATCAATTAGGGGGTTCAAAAGTTGGGTTCGCCAATTACTTAGGGGGTAGTGGATTAAGGAGTAGTGTCGTAGGGGTTTAGTGGATTTGGAGGGTAGTGAGTAATATCTTAGGGGGATAATTAATGGCTTAGTTGGGCGCGGGGTTGTTAAAATTTAGGGGGTTGATCAATAGTAGGATTCAAACCTTGGTGAATTAATTATAGGCGTAGGGGTAGGTATGTTAGACCTTACAACATTAATTAGTGGCATGTGGGTGGGTTAGACTAGCTTAGCACAGTTAGTTATACCTTAGGGGGTTAATTAATGGCTTAATGGGGTGGGTAGATTACACCTTAGGATGTTAATTCATGGCTTGGGGGTTGGGGTTAGACCTTATGGGGTTAAAGGGAATCAATAGTCCATTATTATATTTATCTCTAAAAATTGTCTTATTGAAATTACTTGTCTAGGTGGTTAGGTTAATGCTTATTGGGTAAATGGGGTTAGGGATTAAAAATTATGGGGTAGAGTGGGTTAGTGGCATTAGTAAAGGTTTATGGGTTAAATTTCTAGGTTCAAGGGAAGCTAATATTCCAATGGTTAAAGGTTAACTTGTATTAAGGAGTTAATGTAGGCTAAGAGGGTTTGAGGTTAAGGGGTTAGTGTGTTATAGTTTATGATGTCAGGGGGTGATAATTAACGTGTTAGAGGTAATGTGGTTCTATGTTAAGGAGTAATGGGTTAGAAGCTAGAGGTTACAATGTTAAGGGTTTAATGTGTTACAAGATTCAAGTTTAAGGGGTAATTAGTGGCTTGGTCGGGGTTATACCTTAGAGGGACAACTATGGCTTAGGAGGTGAGTTAGATTTTAGAGGGTTAAATATGTCTTAGGGAGGTGGGTTAGACTTTATGGGGTTAATTAATTTCTTGGGGACATGGGTTAGACATTAGGAGACCAATTAGTGTCTTGCAAGTATGGAGGTTAGATGTTAGAGGGTTAATTAGTTACTTAGTGAGGTGGGTGGAAAAATCCTTAGGGGGTTAATTAGTAGTGTTTGGCGGGGTTAGGCCCTAAATACTCCATTGGTATACTTATCCTATAAAATTCATGTATTTAAACTTGTTTGTCTATGATTTACCTTGAATTACCTTAATTGTGCATGATTTAATATAGTTTCCCATAGCCTCATCATAGCACAAGAGTACATAGTCTCATATAATCGTGGATGTAGAAGATGAGATCCTATGGATGATGAAAATAAATGACACAACCTAGTTAAATATGGTTCATTGAATCCCTATTATTTTGATAAATGAATAATATCATGGAGTTAGTGGGTTAGATGTTTCATAAATAAGGGGTTGATTTGTTATAGGCTTCAAGGTTAGGTAGTAATTAGTGGGCTAGTGAGTAAAGGATTACAGATAAGGGAGTAGTGGGTTAGGGGCTTCAAGTTAGTGTGTTCGGTTAGGGTTAGACATAAGAGGGTTAAGGGGAATGGATGGTCCAATGGTTACGGGGTAGTGCATTTGGGGGTTAATGTACTATTATAGATTTTAAGGTGAATGCATTTGTGTCCTGGAGTTTTTTTATGATAGAGCTTATTAGTATGTTAGTGGAAAGGTGGTTCCATGTTAGGGGGTAGTAGGTTAGGGATGTTATCGCCTAAACATATCTCACAAAGCTATACATGTTATCACTAGAAGAGTCAACAGTACAACATATGAAAGTGCTATTCCATGGAAATAATACACCATCCTCAACAAAGCACTAAAACTATATAATGCGGGTTTTTAATGCATTTGCATGACTTTGTAGTGTGGAGTGTGCACGCTTTATGCGACCTTCATGGATATTTCTTAGAAAGTTATGAAAATCATCCCAAAGTAAAATGTCAACCACATTTGGTGCAATTAATGTTAAAACTCCCATCAAAGGTACTCCAAAGCTTAATTAATAGACAACCTTGAGATCCATACCCATTGGAAGCTAGTAATTTAGTGGTTCCATGTCTCTTCATTGCATGGGGAAGCACATCCCAAGTTGCATCATTGACACTTGGAGCTAGCTTTAATGTAGATTGAATATTGGCTATAAATAGAATTCATGGAGAAACATTCGAACAAGTTTCCACCTTCTCCACTGAATCAACACTTTCTAGCTTGTGGTTTTGATAAACCATGACATTCACCCTTTTGATGGGGAATACAATGTAATTCCATCTCCATTTGTAATGTAATGTAATGCCTAAAATTGTAATACACCGAATCCCATTAGAACTCTGAAGTTAAGCGCACTTGTGCTAGAGTAGTAATGGGATGGGTGACCTCTCGGGAAGTCCTAGTGTTTTACATGCCTATGTAATTTTGTAAACTTAGATCAATTTATCACACATGCATCATGGGAATTATTCTCCTCTCACTCTCTCATATATAATCGAGGTGAAGGAGGTCTTTTAAACATGCAATGGAGTGTGATGTAAAGCTTGTTGCGAATGAAGCATAGCCAACATCTCTTTCTCTTCAGAGATAAGGTAACCCATTCTAGCCCGTTTGTGTTTCAATGTTTTTCTATTTTATTCATTAATCGAAGTTGGGTTTCATTGCATTTCTTTGTTCTCTTTTATATTTTCGTTTGTATATCATTTTGTTATGAGCATAATCTAGATCACATATCTAGTGTATATATCTCTTCTCTTTGAAGAGTTATTATACACTTCTTTTCTGAGAGAGAGAGAGAGAGAGAGAGAGAGAGAGAGAGAGAGAGAGAGAGAGAAATCCCCAAGGAACACAAAASAACCCTCTGAAGGAGGAAGGGAGAGTCCACTTTCACTCACCAATCCTCTACAGTGTAACAACAAAGCTTTGTCATTGGTATATGATCAACATTGCTTCGATTGTTATTGTTAATGTAATTTCCATGCTTTATATCTATTTTTTCCCCTTTTATTATGTGTTTGCAATGGTATTCATATGTATGGACTAATTATAACCGCTTACTTGTTGTATAGCTTTCGATCTAGTTACACAAAATGTTATTTTTCTCACCCAAGTGACTCAAACAACCAAAACAATTGGTGACTCTCACTTGGTTTCTAAAGTCATAGTTCTCGTTTCCTAGGCTATTGGAGCTCTTTCTCTCATTTAACTTGTTTTGCAAGCTACCAAACTGGCATATCCACGATTTTAAACCAAGTTTTTAGACCCCCACCCAAGCGAAGTTCTTTTTTTTGTGATATAGAAATCTGTGCAAATTTCGAAAGAACATATGCACAGAGCTGCGAAAATATCACAATTGTTCCATTTTCAACTTGCAAATTGTGTGCTTCTTTCACCAAAGCAACCTGCAAAAATCCCCATTCTCAAAATATTTTGGTTGATTTTCATTTCATTTTGTAGATAGGGGATAAAATTTATTTTTTATGCACTTTGTGACACTCAAAAAACCATTTTTTGGTTCATTCTTAAATAAGAAAATAGTCAACTTAGCTTGATAGGGAGGTTAAAAACAACCATGTTTCTTTCCCTTGTGACGTGGATGGATTCTTAAAAGGTACATGAACCATTAATTAGATTTCTTTCATTGGGAGTGAATATCATCAACTTAGTATGCTCTCTACCTCTCACCTTAGGGTGATCTTGGTAGACTAGAAAAGTTAAATATCCCTTCATATCCTTTTGCATTCAAAACACACATATAAATTTAAAAATTTACAGTAACACACCCATATGTGCACATCTTCGGTTTGTTTTCAATTTACAAAACTAGGGAACTTAAAGGATTGAAAGGACCACCATTGTCCATATCTCTTGTAACCTAGGATAGTTTCATTTTATGAAAGTAGTTTCAATACAACACACTAGGAAATTTAAAGGATTGAAAAGGACTCCACAATGTCTATATCTTGAACAATCTAGGACTACTTTTACAATTCCACAAGGTTGCAAAAAATCACTATCATTGTAGAGCTTGATTAGGAGAGAGTAACAAACCCCACAATGTCCACTTGATCCAATTTTACTCACACATACTTTTTCACTATCATTTGTACACATTTCCACTTACACACACTAAGGAATCCAAATTCTACTTTATTTGAGTATGCTCTTCTTCTTACACCCAAAAGTGATCTAAGAGAATCAGACAAATCAAGGAGTTCTAAAGTATCCTTCATCAGACCATTAAAGTAAATGGATTGGCTCATTACCCCAATCCTAAATTATTAAAACAAAACTCTAAATAACCCACTAAAATACTTCTTTGTGAGGTCACAAAAGAATATTTTAGTACAAGTTAGGATTTCAGGGGTAGGCATCCAAACAACCCTCTATCATAGCTTTTTATTTGAAAATTAGAAGTTGACTATTGAGGGTGATTGAAAATACTTCACCTCAAGTGTTCTATGCCAAGGTAGGGAGATACATGTGAAGGGGCAAAGGTTTAGGTTTGGTTCTTCTTGCGAGTCTATTTGAGCCACCAAGATCTTGTCAAGCTCCGACCCGTGATTGCTTTCTGAGGTTGAGAGTCCCCTTCTCACACGCGAAGGAGGTAACCTAGTGGCCAAAACCTAGGGTTGATACAAAGGGGGTGGTTGTAGTCTGCAACTACACCAGGATTAGATGTTGAACGACTATTGGGAAATGTCTCTTGTTCCTTATAAACATGCCCCAAATACCCGTCAGGATAACTAATGCTTTCTTACTTTCACTAGCCTTCTTTTGGTGTATTGATGGCCCACTATGGAAGCTATTGGAAGGTCCAATAAAATTTTGAAAGGAAGGATGGTAGGTCTTTTAGGACAAGTGATTTTATTTTTCACTACCTCACATGGAAAAATCCCATCCTATCTTTTTTTTTTAAGTAAAAAGAGGGCGGAGCCTGTTATATTATATCATAAACAAAAAGAAGCATTTGTCCTTAGGATGACAACTATTCCTCCAAATTAGCGGAAACTAGAAAAATTGGAGGCCCTGGATAACCACGTCCAAGAGAGGCAGACCACCATATTCCCTTCCCGGAAGAAACCAGGATAGGTGGTGGCCTATAGTATGAGCATTATCCATGAAAGCTTAAATTGAAATTAAACTAAACAGTAAAGAGTTTGAGCTGACTGAACCCCTAACCTGAGCCTGATAATCTACCCATAACCAGAAGGAAATCCTAGCCAATAAATTACCCGTTGAGGTCTTCATTGTCGAGGTCTTCATTATATAGTCCATTCCACGCTGGCAGAGCATAGGGTCCTACACACGTCGGACATATTTGCTTTATTGGCACATTGGATAAAGCCTCGCATAACATGTCTATGCGTTGGCTCATGAGTGTGCCATGATAGACCTGGTCTGGCATATAACTTCTCAAGTCAAACACCAAGTCTAGGTGTTCTGGGTGGAAGAAGGGTGGAGGGACACGCCATTGATCTGATGTTGTCATAAGAGGAGGTGGCACAAGGACCTTGCCACCCTCCTTCGACGTGCCACCCCCCACTACCTCGCTTGATGTAGCCTACGTTCCCTCCTGCTCCGTCCTAAGGGTCCACTCTCGTGCTCTACTCCTCTACTCCATCCTTTGCTCCCTTCCCCGTGCTCTCGAGGTCGTCTTCTTGCGCTGAGGCTTTGAAAGGAGTGTAACCCATCAAGATTGTGTCATCTTGAGATGCCATATGGAGGCACTCCTCTAGGAGCTCCTCCTCAATGTAGTAGATATGGAATTCCTCCATTCTTGACTCCATGGTGTCGATACTGTGGTGAGCCGCTATAATTTCCTGAGTTTCCTCAGGGAAACTGGTAGGAGGCTACCAATTCTCTGGCACCGTGAAGATCATAGACTCTGGAGGGAGCTATATGGGATCCTCTGGGATGAACTCCTCCAAAAACATTGCTGGAGGTGACCAAGCCATCCCTTCCCGACCTTCCCTATGAGAAATTTGAGTTCTTTGAGTGCGAGCGATTGAGAGTGCCCTCTCTAGCCTCTACTGTCTTTTCTGTCTCACATCCAGGCTGTACCAGACAGGGTTGCGATGCAGATTTCCTCTGTCTTGGGGCATCGAGAGGGTGATGCTAATGGAGAATATGCAAGAGGTGTTGCTATGGATGCACCCAAGCTCAAGACTGCTATCCTGGTGCGGACCGAATGAAAAATAGAGAGATCTTATGCAGAGCTGGATGATAACCAGGAGGTGATACAAGACGATTGCCATTATCTCCTCCCTAGCATTGAATTTATTTGTCGTCGGGCTGTTCGCACGAGGGAGAAGTCCCATGGCTCCTGACTAGAAGTTATGGCTAGCTCCCATTCTTAATGACGAGGGGATGGGAGTTGTCCATCCTTATTTATGGCCTGACCAGGTCTGGTGCGACATGGCACTTGAGTGTTGTGTGTCACCCCATCCAGGGTTAGGGATTCCATTTTGGCTAAGTCTTGGCATCGATCTGAGAGTTCAGATCAAGGTGAAGTTTGGGAATTCCAGTGGATCTGCTCAATCATGGTAGCCACTCCTTCATTTTCTAGGCAATCTGTGACTTTGTTTGGATCCCTTTTCATGTGAGAGGGGATGGTGGTAAGGCTGGTCCGTAGGAGGGAGCCAAAGTCCTCTAAGAGTCCTGAGAGTCTCCAACTGGGTGAGATTTCTAGGGGGGGTTCTCCATGAAGCATTTTGGTTACGAGATGGATGATGATATGGAAATATCCCTCTGCAATGATCTTATTGTAATGATGATCTGTTGCAACCTTGATTCCTCTTAGGAGGCTCCAGAGCTCAACTGTGTTGTTTGTGTTGGAGCCCAGAAAGGCTGCTGCTAGGTGGAAGATTTCACCACTTGAGTTCCTGAGGACTTCCCCAAAGCCCATTGGCCTCAGATTTCCTTTTGAAGCCCCATCAAAATTTATTTTTATGAAACCAAATGGTGGGGGGGTCCAAGTGGTTGGGCTACTAGGGCGACGAGTGAAAACTACAGAAGTGGGAGTGTCCGCTAGACTGAGGTGCCAATTATGAAGGATAATCTGCTCATCCAGGCTGCAATTTAAGTCCTTAGTTTTCCATTGCCTGCTTTTGATCATTTCTCGAATTAGATTCAAGATTCTTTCCCAGGTTGAGGTGGGAGGTGAGGCCTTCAACTGGAATATTCTTTTATTCCTTTCCTTCCAAATCTACCTAAGAGTGAAGCTCAGAAGGAGCTGCCAAATGCGAGCTATTATTGGGTTATGAAAGGTGAGTGATTCCCAATTTTCTATGGTGTTGTTGATGTTGTTTCTATTTCGATTGGAACGATGCATTAGTTGAGACCCCAGATCCCAGATTGTCTGACTGTAATGGAAATTGTTGAAAAGGTGTTCCATCATTTCCCCCTGTTGTTTGCAGAGGTTGAAGATTGATGGGCCTATGAAGTCCCTCTTTTTGAGATTGTCCCAGGTAAGAATGCAGTTTTGAACTGTGAGCCAGAGGAATATGGACACTTTGGGCCACAGTGTGGAATTCTAGATCTTTCCCTATATACTCTCCTTAGCGTGATCCTGATAGTTCCCCTGCAGGTAATAGGCTTCTTTGAATGAAAATTTTCCCGTTGTAGAGTGCCCCCATCTGAGAATGTTCATGCCTGCCATGCTAGGGATTTTCCTATGGTTTGCGCAGGCTCTCCAGGCTTTGAGATTTGTTTCCCCTGGGAGGTGTAGTTCTGGGTGTTCCGTCTTCCAGTTGCGCCATGGAAGGTTCCTGTCATACCTTCTCCAAATATCCTTAACCCATATGAAGATGTTAGGTTGCAAATATTTCCTCAAGGGGTTGAGTTCTTCTAGTGTGGCTAGAGGGGTCTGTTGCTGCCATGAATCCTGCCAGAACAATACACTTTCCCCATCCCTGATCTCCCAGAAAGCATGTTTTTGAACTAAATGTCTGTTGAGCCATGCAGTTTTCTAGATATTGGATCCCTGAATCTGGTCATTGAATCCGATTAGTTTCTCGGCTTGGGTGGATGATGCATACTTCTGTTTCCAGATTTGTGCCCATAATTTTGTGGGGTGCTTGATCCATCGCCTCTACAATTTAGCTCCCATAACTTGATTAAGATTTCCTATGTTGTGGAGCCCTAATACCCCCAAAGCTTTAGGTTTGTAGAGATTATCCCAGCCCACTAAAGCCCACTTCTTATCAGGTTGGTGTCCATGCCATAAGAGGTTGCATTGTATGTTCCTGATGGATCAGATGACATATTTCAATGCTACTAGGGATGTGAACAGGTAGGTTGGAAGTACTTGCAAGATTTGTTAATATTATGGTAGCTTTGGGAGGTATGAACCTCTATGATGACCTATGACGAGATTAGAATCCTCCGGAAGGAAGCAAAGAATTGAAGGAAACCCTAGATAGGTTGTTGGCTGAACAAATATATTTATATTGAATTTATTGATACCCAGAAGGAGAAGTCGGCCCAATTAGACTGGTCAGGTCGGCCCCAGTTAGACTGGCCAGTCCACTATAAATATAGGATGCCAGTTTCATTATTACACACTCTCAAAATTGCAGAGCCAGTTGTGCGCACTGCAGTTGGCAGTTTTGTGCGCAGGCCTCTGGGGAAAGTGGTGCGCTAGTTCTGGGTGGGATCATCTGTTCAGTTTTGTTTCTATTCTTTTGCTTGGTGCATTTAGCCCCTCTTGGCTATAGATTGTAGCCAGAATTCTCTTCTCAGTCAAGGTCAAGGTGCTCGGAGGGTGGCTTAAGGCCTGTGGTTGGGAGACGAGGGTATCGTCATGGTTAAACGAGCACAATCATTTATATTCTAACAGGTTATGGGCCCACACACCCTTCAGTCAGCCTAAAACGCTGGAAGGAAACATAACCGCTAGGTATTGAGCTCATTTAGGAACTGTCGCTAGGGTTACTAGCAGGAGCAGCTTCCAAAGAACTGCAGCTAGGGTTACTAGCAGTAGCAGTTGCAGAAACCCTAATTCTTAGATCCGACACCTTGTGATGGAGCATCTTTCTCAAGGAGAATATTTACAGATGTGCCCTAACTCAATGCACCTATTGACTTTCTCAGAAGAGAGAAAAGACGTAGTTGAAGTTTTGGATCAAGGCATGACCAGTTATCAGTCAACCAAAGACATGTGCAAAACAATCAATCTCTTACATTACTCAGCACTTACCGGGACAATTGAAGACGATATGTGGATAATCAACAGTGGAGCTTCCAGGCACATGATGGGAGATCAAGCTAGACTCTCAGATCTAAATGAGAGAAAGACATCATACAAAGTGGAACTTGGAGACAAAAGCACCTACCCCGTCGAAGGATTCGGACAAGCCTCCATCAAATTGGAATCAGGTAATCATGTTCACTTAAGCAATGTTCTATATGTACCTGGTTTAGAAAAGAATCTTGTATCAATATCATGTTTAGAAGACAAAGGAAATAGAATAGCCTTCATAGATGAAAAGGTGTTATCATGGCATAAAGATTCCAGCATAGAAGATGCTAGGGTTATTGGAAGACGTGAAGGGAATCTATATAGACTACTAGAACGAAATGAAGAAGCCCTAGTACATGATGAAGTCAACCCTAATGAGATTTGGCATAGAAGGTACGCTCATATCAATTATCAAGCATTACCTTTCCTCAAGAAGATGGTCAAAGGGATACCAGAATTGAAGTCTACACACGAGGGAATTTGCAAGGGATGTGCCCTTGGGAAGAACATTAAGAAACCATTCCCAAGCAGCAACAACGGATCTAAGGAAACCCTAGATCTAATACACTCAGATGTTTGCGGTCCAATGCCAGTCAAATCTTTAGGAGGAGCACTCTACTACCTAACATTCATAGATGACTATTCAAGGAAGACATGGCTGTACCTACTGAAGTCAAAAGATGAAGTATTCAACAAGTTCCAAGAATTCAAGGCAGAAATAGAGAACCTTACGAACAAGAAGATCAAGACATTCAGAACAGATAATGGAGGAGAATACACCTCGAAGGAGTTCATTGCATTCTGCAAATCAGCAGGTATTAGGAGGGAGCTAACTGTTCCTCATAATCCTCAACAAAATGGTGTAGCAGAAAGAAAGAACAGATCTATCGAAGAAACAGTAAAAGCCCTATTGAACAATCAAGATCTATCCATGTTTCTATGGGGAGAAGCAACAATGATGGCCATATACGTGCAGAACAGAATCCCTCATTGCATATTGAAGGACATGACACCAAAAGAAGCATTCTCGGGTAAGAAGCCTAACGTAGAAAACTTAAGAATATTTGGATGTCAAGTTTATTCTCATATTCCCAAAGATAAAAGAAATAAACTAGAACCCTCAGGAAAGAAGGGGATATTTGTAGGATATAGTGATTCA
>ML794073.1:162657-173333 GCA_009831015.1 Picea engelmannii
TTTCAATGGTGCAACATCCACCCTAGCTAGACAAGGAGGAGGATCCATCCGGGATCATCAATGGAGCTTCATTTTGTGGTTTGTCTTCAGTTTAGAGGCGTAGCGACTTGCTAAGGAGGCTCATGAGGATTTGTGGAGGTGGTCGTGGAATCTTCCAGGTTTCTGGCTTGCATATTATTGTGTTTCTTTTGTTGTATTTGCAATTGTCGTAGCAACCATTAGAGACTTGTTATTGATGTGTTTTGAGGTTCCCTCTTTAATAAAAATACCCCCATATTGTCTCTAGTATTCATGTGTAGTTGGATGTGTTTGAATAAAGTCCATTAGTAGAATGTATGAAAACCGTTTGTAGAAAGTTGTGAATCGGATTTAGGATAAAATATATGTAATACCAAAAGTTTGACACAATTACACAAAATATCATAATATCCCATCCTATCTCACTTGGGGATATTATAGTGGTATAAGAGATGGAGATCTTTCCATCCCGAGGGGAAATAGTGATACCAAGGTGAATTTGGGCTTCAAATTGAATATTTAGTGTTGGGGAAATGATTTCTCGAGTGTGGAGGCCGAATTACTCTTAGTGGGGCCGAGTCTATTCAAAATGGGCACATTTGTGTATAGCTAGGTGCACATTTTGCATGAGACATAATTTATTACCCTGTGGACTGAGGGTATTCTTGCTTGGTTCGATACCCTTGTTAGTGGGCCAAAATATCTTCATTGTGGGCCGAGTTCTACTGCAAGGAGATCGAGCTCCCTTCCTGGAGATTGAATCCCTATTACGGAGGCTGATTTATCCATATTGGGCTAGTTTTAATATTGGAGGGTCAAGTTGCTTCATTCGGGACTAAACTTACACATCTTGCAGCCAAGTTAACTAGCACATGGTCAAACTATCTCTCAAGGGTGACTTTATCTCTTGGAAAGGGGTCGAGCTTCATCCCTTGAGGCCAAGTTGGACAGTAAGGGTTCAAATATCATTTGTTTGTGGCCGTGGGGCTTGTCAGGGCCTTCCTGTACCTATTGGTAGAATGGGAAATCCCATTCTAGTGCTTCGATCATCTGCAACACACACTTCTCATCAATATTATAGGTTGTGTTCACTACTGTAAAAAGGAGGTTGAGTGCAAGGGCTCTCACCTACAACATGTTCATTAATTACTGAAGTCATTGCATACACCTTTTGTTGGGTCGAGTTTCTCCATCTATAGGCCTGTGGTTTTTGTTGAGGTCACTGATCCATATTATCACCTACATGGTTATATATCTGAGTAGTTTGCAGAGGAAATACACAACAATACAAACCAAGTTTTTCCATAAATTATTATTGTATTGTAGCTTGGTTTTCCAAATATATGTTTTTTTTCATGATTATCTAATGTAAAAGATATATTGATTTTTATTGTGGGCATCTATTTATAAGTTCTCAAGAGAGATAAAAAAAATCACACATAAACTTTTGTGAAAATAATTTTATGCCAACCATTTGACAAAATGCTTAAACCATTAAACTAAGGAAATTGTGGGAAGGAAATCAGATTTTGTACATACAAGGGTAAGAAAAGATGAAAACATAGAGGGATCTCATGGCTTAAATTTCACATCACATTGAACAAACCAAGAGAGAGCTAGAAACAATTAAATACACGTCTTACTACTTGGAGTATCTAGCATTGGATGAGGAGATCCGTGTAGCTATATCCTTACAAGACTATTGCATCATCAAGTATAGAAGTTGGCCCAAGGACTTAGAGGAGGATTCCTTTAAATGCACAGGGTAGAAATTGAAGAGAGATGAGCATGAAGGACATGTGGAGGAGCATGCATCTAGCCATGTTGAGGATGTATGCATAGAGGAAGACCAAACAACAACCTATGATACTCCATTAGAGCTAATTGATGAGGCTGATGACACTAGTGTGATGGATGGGTGTACCTATGATGAAGTTTTCAAATAATCTAATGTTGAGGATCCAACATATTTCCCTTTGTATGATGCTTATGATGAGGGTGTTCTAGAACTCAAATATGATGTGAATTCGACACCTTATCCCATTTATGATGCCTATGATGATGAGGGCATGATTGTACCTAAATATGATGAAGGATGGGTGTTCAAAAATTTTCCATTGGATATTGATCTATCCTCTCAAGATCCATGTGTGGAGGATGGAAAAGAAGGGGCTGATTTTGGAAATGAGAACATATCAGAAATATTGGATGAGGATGATAGTCTACATGAGTCTCATCATTGCATAGTATCATCTAGTGAGTCAGTTGGTCCCTTGTGTGACATCCCTCACCATGTTGATGAAATAACATTGCATAACTTGGAGGACCAACTATTGGTTACAGAGGAACAAATTGTACATGTATTGAAGAGGGCATATGGTGGTCATAAGTTTATTGAAGAACTTATATGGAAAACTCATGTGGAGGAGAGACAAAAAGGAGTTGAATATGGAGTCACTAGTGCTCAATTACACATAATAAAATATGCATTGGAGTAGATGAAATAATATTACTTGCAGTTGTTCATGGATGGGGACCTTTCTCTCATGTTCATTGAATACATGGAAAGGAAGGTTGAGAAGATTTTTTACTAGTTGAGTTTGGCACACTCTTCATCACTTACAACAGAGACTCCACATCTTGGGAAACCATGACACATGAGGGAGTGAGTGGCACTCATGAATTGAGGAAGGAGCCTTTTGTGACGATTCTGCACAAGGAGCATTTAGAGTTGTAGGTACGTGAGGAGAGGTATGACACAGACGATTGACATTATTATCATGTTTTGCATTGTGGGGATCGGGAGGAGAAATTTGTGCCCATTTTTTGTGCACCATCCCGTGAGTGAATATATACATACCTGGATTGGGTGGACAGGTACATGATAGACATGGTAAAACTCTGGGATACAGGTTCAGGTGACATCAATAGAGTGGTGGATACAGTAGCATCTATAGGATACATGATGCTACAGGATGATTCAGTGATTAAAAACAATGTGCGTGGGTATTCATTAGCACACAATAGTGTATGATGAAGTTTTGAGGCATTTCTTCCAAGGAGACCTCCTGACATAGTCAACGAGCATACCATTGAGTTGATCCAGACTCTATTAGATTGATTTACTGAGGGTTCAGTAGCAGTCATTGGGAGTGGTGACCTTCCAATTTTGTGGTGGGATCTTGGTGTTCATACAAATAATGGATTGCATTAGATCAAGATGGTGACTGACAAAGTTGAGGTAGTGATTGGTATATGCTATTGTGGGGATGATGTGAGAGAATTTGTGGAGATATTTTCTATATGGTGAGATAATTTTTCCCTCACGATACCCAAGAGCGATTATAGCCATGGATTGGTAGGTTTAACTTCACTGAGATGCCTCGACTGAGTATGATTCATGATAGTGGGTACCCGGGGATTGTAGTTTTTCCAGTGTTTACTCTAAGAATGATTAGGATTGGTTTCTAGGAGGAGTGGTCTTCTGAGGAGTTGATCAAGTTTACACAACTCATGAATTCCTGGCTTACCAAGGGAAGTCAGGTGGATTCTTGTGTTATCACCTTGAAAATTAGTTTAATGAGCATAGAGTGTTTCACATCATCTAGGCAGGACCTAGAGAGGTTTGCATGGAGGGGATTCATGAAAAATTTAGGGGGAGATATGGGAGAGTGTACGAATTATTAGTAGAGTAGGCTGGGAAACACTCATCCCATAGGATTGATGCAATCCTTGGCCATTTCTAGGAGATTGTGGGAGAGCATCTTGATAGATCGTATCACATGTTTATCGAGGGTACAATGGGAAGATAATATGTATGCAGTGATTGACCAGTTCACACAGTTCTTGGTGATTTATTCAGAGTATGTGGGAGAACATGTGATATGTCTATCTAGTGAAGATATGTTTAGAGTCCATGAGTGGTCTATATTCATTGCCAGTGATTGGAACATACTTCCTTCTCATAATATTCAATATCGAGTATGGCAGTGGATTTGCAGGCCATGACTTCAAAAAGATTCCTATGAAGGATACTATTCATGGTAGTAGGTTCAACACTTACATGTATTTCATCTTAGAGTTCCAGGAGAGGAGGATGGAGACTGGGCACAACGATTAGACGATTATGATCAGAGTAGAAAAATGTCAGCATGGTGGTTCCTTTTTGATATTAGTGTGGGACCCTGGGATTTCAATATTAGACCATTCGACAACTGACATAGATAAGAGATCCAATTTCTACTTTTATTATATTAGTTCCCTAGTAAAGAAGTTATTTGAGGAGTTGACAAAGCTTTTGCAGTATCGAGTTCCTCTACTTATCGACAGTATTCAGGAGACCTCTTACGTTAGTACCTTTTCAGAAAACGAGTTGAGCATATGATACTTCACATATCCCAAGTTGGTTTGGGACCCTAGTATCATATTCATTTTAGGTCTAGTTTAGTCTGTGGAGCATCGGGTTGTGATGGCATTGCTTGAGCAAAATAAATCTCTGGGAAGGGAGGATTGTAATGTCCCCATTTTTGGGTTCCCTTGTTCTATAGTTGGAGATGACTTATGAGGCTTGTGTCATCCTAGACATATGGGTGAGGTTATGTTATCATTGGGATCAGAGGATTTGGAGGAGCTATATGAGGCGCAACCTAGTCCATTTACCATCTTTCATCATTAGGATCAATTCTGCACAATTTGTTCTTGGTTCAGTGGCATTCCCACGATTCCCACAATTTAAGGTTATTATTGAGCATAATTTAATTAAATTCACTAAAGTTATTATTTGGATCATATTATTTAAGGGGACACCTTAGTGTAATATATTTTTGGAACTGGGACGAAAACTTCTAAAGATTGAAAAGACGAGGAAGGGACTTCCAATGTCCATAAATGTTCTAAAAACATATTAATCACTTTCCATCATTAAAAAAGGGTTAAAAGGTTATAAAGTAAATTTAAGATTAATAGTTACTTAAATATGATTAAAAGTGACCTTCAATCTTTAATTTAAAGGTAAAAGGGGAATAAGGGTCATGTGGATTAAGTCAAAGGGGGAAAGTTCTAGAAGGGGCATTGAAGAAATATAAAAGGAGGGGTAGTGCTTCAGTTTCCTCATTATGTTTGGATTGATATCCTTTTGGAGTTCTCTTATGAGCCAAAGTTTTCATAATTTAAGGTTATTATTGAACATAATTTAATTAAATTCACTAAAGGTATTATTTGGATCATATTATTTAAGGGGACACCTTAGTGTAATATATTTTTGGAACTGGAACGAAAACTTATAAAGATTGAAATGACGAGGAAGGGACTTCCAACGTCCATAAATGTTCTAAAAACATATTAATCGCTTTCCATCATTAAAAAAGGGTTAAAAAGGTTATAAAGTAAATTTAAGATTAATAGTTACTTAAATATTATTAAAAGTGACCTTCAATCTTTCATTTAAAGGTAAAAGGGGAATAAGGGTCATGTGGATTAAGTCAAAGTGGGAAATTTCTAGAAGGGGCATTGAAGAAATATAAAAGGAGGGGTAGTGCTTCAATTTCGTCATTATGTTTGGATTGATATCCTTTTGGAGTTCTCTTATGAGCCAAAGTTTTTATTGGGGTTTTGGCAAAACCCTTCCATTGTGGTTTGGCTTTGGTGGTGCAACATCCACCCTAGATAGAAAATGAAGAGGATCCATCTGGGATCGTTATTGGAGATTCATTTTATGGTTTTTCTTCATTTTATAGGTGTAGTGACTTGCATAGGAGGCTCGTGGGGATTAATAGAGGTGGTTGTGACATGTGTTTGACTTGCATATTGTTGTGTTTATTTTGTTGTATTTGCAGTTGTTGTAACAACCATTAGGGACTTGTTATTGATTAAGTTGGAAGGATTATTAGACTTCTTATCATGATATACTGACATATTTTGTTAGGTAAACCTTGCACATGATATAAAAGTTTAATATATAAAAATGGTATGATTTTTTTTTTAAATATATATATATATATATATAATTTTTAAATTTCTAAATGTATTTAAATTATTTATTTAATTTTAATTTTATTTATTAAGTTAGACTTCTTATCATGACATACTTTGACATATTTTGTTAGATAAACCTTGCACGTGATATAAAAGTTTAATATATAAAAATAATATATTAGAAATTTAATATAATAAAAATCAATATAATAGATATTGATATAAAAGTAGTTTAATATATAAAGACAATCCTACTCTACTTTGCACTTGCACTTATTACAAGTATTGGATTTCAAGAATGTTTGTATGGGATTATTCGAGTTTATTAATCTTTTAATAAAATATAATATATAAATGTTTTATTAAATATAAAATTATAGTATAAAAGTATTTAAAATATAAAATATAAAATAAAAATATTTTATAAATAAGTTTAATTAAAAATAATTAATCGGATTTAGCTCAAGTTTAGCTTAAGTGGTTTATTGTTTATTGGTATAGATTTTTAGATTCATTGTTTTAGGAAATATTTTGTTAACATTTTGAACTTGTGTAATACGCACTCCATTATCTAGACAAAGAAAATAAAGTGAATCTAGATCAGCAAGAGGGATGTAGATGCCTAAATTACCAATAAATCCAATAATTAATAATGAAAAACAAAACGCTAGAGACAAAAAAAAATCATAGAGTATAATGTGTCTACCAAATAAAAATAAAACACAAGGAAAATCAGAAAAGGAGAATAACAATAAAAGGAGATAAACAAAGGAATATATATATATATATATATATATATATATATATATATATATATATATATATATATATATATGAAAAAACAAAAGAGATAAAACATAAAAATTAGGTAAATTAAGTTAAATGAAAATAAAAATAAAAATAAAAACAAAAACAAAAATATTTATTAAAAACAATTTAAAACAATTTAGAGAAAAAAAAAAAGAAAAAAAAACAAACCAAGAATAAAACAAGAGTGGAGGATCAAGAACACACCCAAGAAAACTCCAAAAAATGGAAAGAGAAAACAAAGGAACAAAATAAGAACATGATTGAAAAGAAAATAAACACAACCAAAAGTAAATTCAAAAAAAGAGGATGGGAAACCAAGGAACCAATATTAGGGGTTAATTTTGAAGGATGGGGAGTCAAGATTTCCTTAGCTTAAGGTCATCATTTGTATTAAGATATTTGTTTTCCTTCACAATTTCCATGGTTGGCCTCCTTAACAGGTTTTTTTGGATATGTGAGGACATATGATCCATCCTTGTTAGAATCTTCTCATGTTCAATACAAATGTGATGCTTTGTTTTCATAGAGTGCTCAACAAAGTAGAGGACTTCTCACAATTATGAGTGAGTTTATTTTTATTCTTATGGAAAGATATCTCAGTCTCACCAATGTAGTTATGATTGTCATCCTCCTTACCCAAATCAAATTCCAACAATTTATATATTAAAATTATAATCAAGATATATTATTAATCTCTATTATTGATCGACCTTATACCCTTAAAAATGTTTACTTATATATAAATATAATAATATAATAATATAAGAAATCAAACAACATTCCATTATTAATATGGTCATTAAAATATAACTTCTTTATTATGACACATCTTTTATTATGTGTATAGATTAAAAATATCAACCAAAAAAAACATAATAAATAAAATTGCAATCCAATTTAAAAATTATTACTTCTTTTACTCTTAAACAAAAAAAAATATTATATAACCTTTAATATAATATATATATGATGTATAATTTAAAGCTTTTAATATATATATATATATATATATATATATATATATATATATATATATATATATATATATATATATATACACGTGGAAAGAAAAAAATATATAATATGTTATTAACCTTATAAATGAATTTTTTTTGGACAATTCTAGATAAATTTAATTTTTAATACAAAAGTACAAATAATAATATTAAAAAATAGGTAAAAATGTCAAGTTACAATAATAAAAAATGGTTATTGATAATGATGATTGTTAATGTTTAATGAGATCAAAATTGGTTTATGAGACCTTAAGAAATGTAAGACATTACTTGTATTTCTTTAAAATGTTATTTCTATGCTAAAAAATAATTAGGAGAAGGGTTCCAAGATCACTATAGTTTTGATGACTTATAAGGGAGGAAGGTTGGTATTGTGACAAATAATTTGAAGTTGAGATATAATTTGGGTATAAGAAAGGCACTCTAGGAGAAAGTCATTTTCATCTTCAACCCTCTTAGTGTCACAAAAGGGATAGATTCTTTCATGCCATGGTGTTTTGGGAATTAGTTCTTATTTTATAAATATTGATTCTCTTCTTTAATAGTCAAAACAAAGAGATACTTTTGATCTTCAAGATTAGGGTTAACCACCTCCTTATAATATCTTAATTTTCTTGTATCCTGTAATTCTTTATTGCACCATAGATTCTCCTTAAATTTACTTTGAATAATATTATGTAAGAATAACTTCTCATTTTATTCTGCGATAATTTATCTTAGACTTAGCATCATTATGCCATCCGAAATCACTATCTCATCATTATATATGCCATCATTAAATATGAGTTAAAAAAATACATAGAGGAAGAGATGAACAACCCTCTTTGGGTTAGGGATGGCATATGCAATCCAGAAAATATCATGTCCAGCCATGAAACACTCACATTATATGTATAGTTGACTCCCATCCTAGAGGAGAAACAAAGGAGGGAAATCACTCACTTTGAAGATACCATAAGGCTTCTAGGTGAAGGGGTATCCCAATCTTAGATAATACATTGATTAAAAAATAACATCTTCCATGCAACAAACAACTCCACACAACAAACCCTATAATAGCACAGAAATATGATAATGCACAGTCACCAAACATACAACATCCAACAATCATGCAACTTGCATATCTAAGTGCCCAACTTTTGCATTACAAGAAGCACCAATCATGATTTGAGCTTGAATTGACATAGTGTATGAATGACGGTTCCTTAATGGTGTGCCTTCTCTGAAAGACAAATTCTGATTGGCGGACATCACACACAGCACAATCAAAAGGAGCTGATCATTGGGATATAACTCCGATCCACAGACCATTCCTCGACGACAGATCACTACTTTTTAACAACATGATCTCTTTAATTGAAAACAGAAATGATGGCTCAGTCGGATTGAAATCAACGACAATCAAGCGACTTTCTTCTTCCTTACTTTTTCTCAGAAAACGCGACCTGGTGGCTGCTTTAATCCTGACGCACTCTCCAGGCACGAACAATTTACACACAACAATGTTCACACCAACAATCACACAGTAAACAATAAACTCACACAAGAAAATAAATGCACTCCAGTCTCATCTTCCCGGGCTCTCTCGTAAGGGAGATAAGCCCAGAGCACCCGATTTTGATATCAACTTAGAAAATACAATTACACACAATTTGTTTTTCATTACCAATTAATTGCATACACAATTTGTTTTTCATTACTAATTCATACAATATAAATACATTTATAGATTTATTGTCAAATCCAACTTATTCTAAACCTGGACACGTTTGTTGAGAAAATCTCTCAAACAAATTCTAACTAATTACTAAGCATTATCGACGACCCGCTCTATCAGTTTCAGCTGCACATGCCATCAAGTGATCGAAGAAAATTTTGCGGGATTTCTTTTCAAAACGTTTTCAATTCGATAAAAGCAGTAAATTTTAATCAATTGACGGTGACTGTGATACCAGAAAAATGCAAACGCCTCGTGAACAGAACTTGTAAAACTCAAAACGCAGCCAACTAGTAGACTGTCGAGTATTGGAAGAAATTGAAATTATATTAACAATCTAAATGCTAAATTTCGTTTTAAACTAGGATTTGAGGACTTCAACTAATTATGCAGTGGTCTTAATGGAGGAAAAATGCAGAGATTACCTTAGGAAGATGGATGGGGGCGTCATCAACCTCCACTATCTAGTCAGTTCGTAGTTTTGTTGTTGCAAACATATAAAATCCCAGTTTTCCTCAAAGAAATCAGACATCCATGCAGCTATATTGCACCAATTAACAGACAAGGAAAAAAATGTTCAACACAGTCAATTCAAACCGAAACCTATACCTACGCAGATGAAGATCAGAACTTATTTTGCACACAGAACTGAATACCTAAGCAGACGAAGATCTGAACTTATTTTGCACACAAAAGTGATAGAGTGTTACTTGGTCAAGGTTTAGTGGGTTGACGGGGTTAGGGTTTTTCAAGTTAGTTGGGTGGGTTAGGGTTTAGAGGTTATACCACACGGGGTTAATAGGTATGATTAGTCCAATGGGTAAGAGGTAGTTTTTTCTAGGGGGATTAATGTAGGGTTAGGGGTTTCTAGATTAAAGGGTTAATGTGTTAGAGTTTTTGATGAAAGGATCTGATTAATATGATAGTGGTAAGGTTATTCCAAGTTAGGGGGAGTAGGTTAGTGGTTAGGACGTTACTTAAGATTAGGTATAATGCAAGGTTAAGGGGGTTAGTTAAGATTAAGGATAGTGTAGGGTTAAGGGGGTTAGTTAAGAATAGGGATAATATAAGGTTAAGGGAGTTATATATTATCAATTAGGGAGATAAACTATGGTTTCATAATCACTTAGGGTATTGTGGGT
>ML794073.1:193519-207979 GCA_009831015.1 Picea engelmannii
TAGCATTAGATTTATTTTCCTGTAGATAGCATTAGATTTGTTTTCCTGTAGATAGCATTAGATTTGTTTTCCTGTAGATAGCATTAGGTTTGTTTTCCTGTAGATAGCATTAGATTTGTTTTCCTGTAGATAGCATTAGATTTTTTTTGAATGCTCAGAATGAATGCAGTTTCGACAGTACCCTGTGTGTTATGACTTAGACGAAAATGTTGATAGTAGATGGTTGAACATAGAGGTAGAATGATTTTGTAGAACTGCGCTTTTGAATAGAAATAGCAATACTAGAATTTGAGTACCAGACTGTTTTTCTGTTGATGATTTAGATAGGAAATGCTCAGTTTCGAGTTAGTCATTAGAATTCAAGTTCTTAGAATAGGTGCGTGTTTTATTCTTAGGATAGCATTCAAATAAAGACTAGACGCTTTCCTGCACATACTATGTATCAGCTCGAAGTATACCAACCCGTTTGACAATTTAGTGATTCAGGACACTTAAAAGCTACAATTTAGCAGCCTGACAAATCTCGAAGAGTCCTTTTCTTGGATCTTTTGTTGAGTCCTCTGATGTTCTAGGTTATGATCTTCATCATGATGGTTGGGGAGGTGGGTGGAGGTAACCCTCTGAGAGCCTATGGACCTGGCATGAGTTGAGCATGATGTTCCCTACCTCTTTGATGGGATGGTGGGAAGATTTGCATCCCTGTCTTTTTCCTTCCCGTGGAGCGTGCTTTGAGTCTGTGCTTGGATCTGTGGCTATGCCCATTCATGCTGTGGATCCGACTATGGAATCTAAAAATACTTTATGGAATTTTGTGAGTTGTTCTACAGGGATGGTTTGCAGATCCTTTTGATTAAAGGCTTCCTCTAGATTTTCGAGATCTATGTCTGCCAAGTCTTGTTCGTCCAGCTGCATCAGGGTGTCCCCATTTTCCCCCATTTTTTCTCCTTGGTGATCTTCTTTGCTTTGGGTAGATGGGTGTGTGTCCTGACCTTTTCCTTTCTCTTGGATTTTCTCTTTATGAGGATCTTAGATCTCTTCTTCTTTCGACAACTGATTCAAGATATCATAGGAGTTCATAGTGGTTATCTTTGGAGCATTGTTTGGATTCTGTTTCCCTGGTGGGTTTCTTTTCTGGCCTGTGACTGTGGTGAATCCATCTTTTTGTTTGTTCTCTCTGGCTTTGGGGGCTTGGGAATTTAGGGGGAAGTCTCGAAAGAGTTGGCCATGCTCGTGACAATTTCTGCAGTGAAAGGGAATGTGTTCATAGTCGATAGTTTGGTTCCAATCCTCATCCTCATATTCCAGGGTTACTGAACCTGGTAGTGATTTTGAGATGTCTATGTATACACAGATCCTGGCATAGGAGGTGTATTTTCTTTGTTTTGTGGATTTCGCTGATTTGAAATATCATCCCACAATATTTCCAATTCCCATAAATATCTCTTCCAACAATAATTCTTGTGGCAAGGAATAAATCCTAATCCAAACGGGGGGCATTGTAAAGTCTTCCTTTTATGGACTGAAGCGGTCTTTCCAAAATCACAGGAATAACCCTGTCGAGTTGTAGAAGTACGACCCATTGTCGAAGATTTTATCCTTGTCTTCTAGGTTGTAAAGGATGATTGTGAATAACCCTTTGGAGCTGAGATGAATCTCGTAGTCTCCCTTAGGGTTCCACCAATATTTAATCCATCATGATAAATCCTGTTCAGGGGGCCAAAGTCCCAAGAACTTGCCGATTAAGGCATGTTCTCTCATGAACTGGGTGTGTTCGTTGACCCTTTTTGAGATGATGAGATATCTGGGTTTTTTTTCTACTGGGGAATGCATTTACCAGGTTGCCATCCACGAGATGGCTTTGGATGAGATGTACTTGGCTCCACATCCATTTCTTTTTTGATCCCTTGCTCTCTGGTAAGGAGCTGATATCTCATGTGTAGTGGCGGCTCAAAGGTGGGTCGTTTGTCTCTTGTTCCTGTTCTATCCTTGGCCGTTACATTTCTATATGAGGGGGGTTCCCCTTCCCCCTCTATGCCCATCATGTCCTCTTAGTCGCAGGGGGTCTGGTCGTGCCAACGCAGATTGTGCAACAGGTACAACTGTAGGTGGTCAAAGCATTCAGAGAGTCACTGAGGAATCTCTACAGAGCGCTAGAGTGTCTCCCACCCTACCTAGTCATCCCATTGAATCAAAATCCCATCCTATCTAAACACTCTACTTTAGATGATATATTTAGGTTGTCGTGTCCATTAACATTTAATACATTTTTTTTTTTACTTTGATTAGGACATTTAATTTTAAAAGGACAAGTTAACATTCTTTCACTTGCAATTCACAGACACACACAACTAATCTAGAATCATAGGGGACCCATTATCACTATGACGTTCTAGACGCCTGCAAGGCCTCCCACCAATGTTGGGAGGTATTCCTATCACTATTGTTTTGTTAATTAGGCCTCCCCACTCACAGTCACATGTGAGAACAACAATTCTCGGTTCAACCTTGCTTGGCACAACTGCTCAAAACAAACCTTCTAGTGGTCCTTCCTCATGAGGAATCGACCCTCAAAACTATGGAAAAATAGTAGGTATACCCAATCTACCATACATGGTTTCATTCAATCTTCTCGATACAACAAAATTAACCAATGACCCCATCTTACATGATCCCACTATTAGTCTAATTTAGTCTCTTTTCATATTAAAATACTTGCAGACACATTTTACCATACCTAAATTTTGTATAAAATAATTATTAAATATTTAATTTCAATTTCAATTATCCTATGTGATTGGCTGATATGGTAATTTCTATCATTGAGCAGAGAAAAAAAATTAAGTAAAAATAAAAAATACTAGTATCACTCATGACATCTACAACTGACAATGAGGTTTAATGGTGCAAGTCTAATTCTATTATGGAAAAGTCGCCAAGGGATTTCCATTGGAGGATTTTTTCATTGATTCATAGAATTCCTCAGTATTTTCTCTAAGGAGTGAGGGAGATGATAAATCTTCCATTTTTTGTAGAGGGATATTGTCATTTAAATAACAGTTATGGCGAATCAGATCAATCATATAATTGCTAATCATGAGGATGATGGAGATGTTGAATCTTGTGATGGTGATTCCCATTGAAAATGATCTATACATTCAAGAAAAATTCATGACAAACTCTAGAGAAAATGCATTTCAGTTTGGAAGTATTCTCAAAATCGTTTTTTTCAATTTTAGGATCTCTATCTAGGAAATGGTGGATGCACATAATTTCACAAACTAGCATTGTTTACATGAGATGCTTGTATTATCTTGGGCTTAAGAAGAAGAAAACCCACAAGCTCATATTTGGTGTATTTGTGAATTTTTTCATCAATATCATTGCTAAAATGAGTACCCCACTATTAGAATATGGTACTGTTGATCATTAGTATATATAATTTTGAGTTTTGGGTAGAAGAATTTTTTTGATAAATCCTCCCAGTTAGCAAGAGGATGAACACCTCATCCTTCAGGGGATCTATAAATAACTATATTTTTCAGTGAACAAGTTTTACTAGGAATTGACTTTGACCTTTTTGAAGATCATGGGATAATTTATGTGCTTCTATTTTTTGGTATGATGAAACCTTTTTGCAGTTTAAGGAAAAAAGTGATCAAATTTGAAGGGTTACTCTTAATTTCAAGTTGAAGGGTATATATTCATTAAACTCTTCCATGATGAAAATTTGAAAAACTAGTTCAATACTTCAATTGACAAGAGTAAATTAGGTACACACTTAAAAAAAAATACAAAAAAAATATTGCTTTTCCAATTACTTGAAATGTTAAAATTTAACAAGAAAAACTAGGTAGATAAGTTGAAATTTCAATAGAAAATAATAATAAGAATACTTTGTAATTTCAAATATAACCTTTTAATGGGTTATATACATTAATAATAATAATAATTCATACAATATAAAACTTTATACAAAATAAAAAAATCAAACATTTTTGTGAACACCCATATGAGAGAAGATGTAATCTATGTATTCATATGATGCATGAGCATTGCATATTATATTCATATTTTGACCATACACCAATCATGCTTAACCATGGGAGTCATGTTCATTCTGTATCTCATTAGAAAAGAAGAAATTGTAGTAGATCTTGAGACCTTTCTTGAAAGGTGTTAATTCTATTAAAATAATATAAAAGCAATGAAGAAATCATACTTGCATTATAGGACTCCGAGAATATGACAATATAGCATGACTGCATCCATTTCTTATTGTTTAGGTTAAGATGTTTATGATTAGGAGCTTCCCAAGATCCATAGAAACACAAAACTAACCGAAATCACTCATCAAGACCACCACGCATGTCATTTTTATTGAGGATATTGATTGTTTGATTTATCTCTCAAACCATATGAAAATGCATGAAAGAGTGGGATTTTAGAGCATAATCCCTAATGCATAATTTTGATGATAATAAAAATTATGTTACCTTCTCCCTAGCTTTCTCAAGAATCCCACTAGCTTCAAATATGTTGTTCAAGCATTAATGATGCTATAAATTGAATGAACATAATCATAGTTCTCATTGTATTAATTCCAATTTTAGGTTTTGTGATGTTTACAAGGTTTATTTTATGCAAGTTCATGCATAAACCTAATCAAGAACATAAAAGTTAGAAAATTTAACCAAGCTTAATAGAGTTTTTAATTCCAAACATAATCATTAAATAGTTTTCCGTGAAACAAATAAAAACTATGCATTATCTTTATGATGAGCTTGATAGAACTTGTATAAGATTGGTGGATTGTCGAGAGATTTACATTCAATTCTTAGTTATGTGTTTTGTTCTAATTATCTATTTTAATAGTAGGAATGCCATTAATAACATACTAAATGGTTGAGAGGCCCACCAATCAACTAAAATAATCATCATATTAGATACCAAAGCTGTAACCACGTCATGGATTTTAATAGGAAAACACATAATATTATGAACGTAATAAAATAACTATTTATCAACATGTTCGATACTATTAGTGAGATGGAATATGTGAACATGAAAAGATAGAGAAGACTTGATTTCCTTTGGTTGGTTTAATGCCTATTGTTTGGTCTTCAAAATTGATATTTAACAACTCATTTGTAATTCATATTACTAATAATCTCCCAATGCCATTACAATTTGCGTCCATAATTTTAATGTCCCCATTTTTGGGTTCCCCGGTTATGCAATTGGAGATGATTTCTGAGGCTTGTGTCATCCTAGACAAATGGGTGAGGTTATGTTATCAGTGAACTCATAGGATTTGGAGGAGTTATATGAGGAACATCCTAGTCCATTTACCATATTTAATAATCGAGATCACTTCAACACAATTTGTTCTTGTTTCTGTGGCATTCCAACAATTTTCATAATTTAAGGGTATTATTGAGCATAATCTAATTAAATTCACTAAAGGTGTTATTTGGACCATATTATTCGAGGGGACACCTTAGTGTAATAGCTCGTTGGAACCGGGATGAAAAGTTATAAAGGTTGAGATGATGAGGAATGGACTTATAGCACCTCGAAATGTCTTAAAAGAATGTTAATCACTTTTCAGCATTAAAAGGGGGTCAAAGGGATAAGGGCCATCTGGATTAAGTCAAAGGGGGAATTTATAGAAGGGGAATCAAAGAAATATAAAAGGAGGGGCAACGTTTCACTTTCCTCATTATGTTTGGATTGATCTCTTGTTGGAGTTCTCTTATGAGCCAAGGTTTTCGTTGGGGTTTTGGAAAAACCCTTCCATTGTGGTTTGGTTTCAATGGTGCAACATCCACCCTAGTTAGACAAGGAGGAGGATCCATCCGGGATCATCATTGGAGCTTCATTTTGTGGTTTGTCTTCAGTTTAGAGGCGTAGCGACTTGCTAAGGAGGCTCATGAGGATTTCTGGAGGTGGCCGTGGAATCTTCCAGGTTTCTGGCTTGCATATTGTTGTGTTTCTTTTGTTGTATTTGCAGTTGTCGTAGCAACCATTAGAGACTTGTTATTGATGTGTTTTGAGGTTCCCTCTATAATAAATATACCCCCATATTGTCTCTAGTATTCATGTGTAGTTGGATGTGTTTGAATAAAGTCCATTAGTAGAATGTATGCAAACCGTTTGTAGAAAGTTGTGAATCGGATTTAGGATAAAATATATGTAATACCAAAAGTTTGACACAATTACACAAAATATCATAATATCCCATCCTAGCTCACTTGGGGATATTATAGTGGTATAAGAGATGGAGATCTTTCCATCCTGAGGGGAAATAGTGATACTAAGGTGAATTTGGGCTTCAAATTGAATATTTAGTGTTGGGGCAATGATTTCTCGAGTGTGGAGGCCGAATTACTCTTAGTGGGGCCGAGTCTATTCAAATTGGGCACATTTGTCTATAGCTAGGCACACATTTTGCATGAGACATAATTTATTACCCTGTGGACTGAGGGTATTCTTGCTTGGTTCGATACCCTTGTTAGTGGGCCAAAATATCTTCATTGTGGGCCGAGTTATACTGCAAGGAGATCGAGCTCCCTTCCTGGAGATTGAATCCCTATTATGGAGGCTGATTTATCCATCTTGGGCTAGTTTTAATATTGGAGGGTCAAGTTGCTTCATTCGGGACTAAAATTACACATCTTGCGGCCAAGTTAACTAGCACATGGTCAAACTATCTCTCGAGGGTGACTTTATCTCTTGGAAAGGGGTCGAGCTTCATCCCTTGAGGCCAAGTTGGACAATAAGGGTTCAAATATCATTTGTTTGTGGCTGTGGGGCTTGTGAGGGCCTTTCTGTACCTATTGGTAGAATGGGAAATCCCATTCTAGTGCTTTGATCATATACAACACACACTTCTCATCAATATTATAGATTGTGTTCACTACTGTAAAAAGGAGGTCGAGTGCAAGGGCTCTCACCTACAACATGTTCATTAATTATTGAAGTCATTGCATACACCTTTTGTTGGGCCGAGTTTCTCCATCTACAGGCCTGTGGTTTTTGTTGAGGTCACTGATCCATATTATCACCTACATGGTTATATATCTCAGTAGTTTGCAGAGGAAATACAAAACAATACAAACCAAGTTTTTCCATAAATTATTATTGTATTGTAGCTTGGTTTTCCAAATATATGTTTGTTTTCATGATTATCTAATATAAAATATATATTGATTTTTATTGTGGGTATCTATTTATAAGTTCTCAAGAGAGATAAAAAAAATCACACATAAACTTTTGTGAAAATAATTTTATGCCAACCATTTTACAAAATGCTTAAACCATTAAACTAAGGAAATTGTGGGAAGGAAATCTGATTTTGTACATACAAGGGTAAGAAAAGATGAAGACATAGAGGGATCTCATGGCTTAAATTTCACATCACATTGAACAAACCAAGAAAGAGCTAGCAACAATTAAATACATGTCTTACTACTTGGAGTATCTAGCATTGGATGAGGAGGTCCGTGTAGCTATATCCTTACAAGACTATTGCATCATCAAGTATAGAAGTTGACCCACAGACTTCGAGGAGGATTCCTTTAAATGCACAGGGTAGAAATTGAAGAGAGATGAGCATGAAGGATAGGTGGAGGAGCATGCATCTAGCCATGTTGAGGATTTCTGCATAGAGGAAGACCAAACGACAACCTATGATACTCCATTAGAGCTAATTGATGAGGCTGATGACACTAGTGTGATGGATGGGTGTACCTATGATGAAGTTTTCAAATAATCCAATGTTGAGGATCCAACATCTTTCCCTTTGTATGATGCTTATGATGAGGGTGTTCTAGAACCCAAATATGATGTGAATTCGACACCTTATCCCATTTATGATGCCTATGATGATGAGGGCATGATTGTACCTAAATATGATGAAGGATGGGTGTTCAAAAATTTTCCATTGGATATTGATCTATCCTCTCAAGAGCCATGTGTGGAGGATGGAAAAGAAGGGGCTGATTTTGGAAATGAGAACATATCAGAAATATCGGATGAGGATGATAGTCTACATGAGTCCCATCATTGCACGGTATCATCTAGTGAGTCAGTTGGTCCCTTGTGTGACATCCCTCACCATGTTGATGAAATAAAATTGCATAAATTGGAGGACCAACTATTGGTTATAGAGTAACAAACTGTATAGGTATTGAAGAGGGCATATGGTGGTCATAAGTTTATTGAATAACTTGTGTGGAAAACTCATGTGGAGGAGAGACAAAAAGGAGTTGAATATGGAGTCACTAGTGCTCAATTACACATAATAAAATAAGCATTGGAGTAGATGAAATAATATTACTTGCAGTTGTTCATGGATAGGGACCTTTCTCTCATGTTCGTTGAATACATGGAAAGGAAGGTTGAGAAGATTTTTTACTAGTTGAGTTTGGACACTCTTCATCACTTACAACAGAGACTCCATATCTTGGGAAACCATGACACATGAGGGAGCGAGTGGCACTCATGAATTGAGGGAGGAGCCTTTTGTGACGATTCCGCACAAGGAGCATTTAAAGTTGCAGGTGCGTGAGGAGAGGTATGACACAGATGATTGACATTATTATCATGTTTTGCATTGTGGGGATAAGGAGGAGAAATTTGTGCCTATTTTTTGTGCACCATCCCGCGAGTGAATATATACATACCTGGATTGGGTGGATAGGTACATGACAGACATGGTAAAACTCTGGGATACAGGTTCAGGTGACATCAATAGAGTGGTGGATACAGTAGCATCTACAGGATACATGATGCTACAGGATGATTTAGTGATTAAAAACAATGTGCATGGGTATTCATTAGCACACAATAGTGTATGATGAAGTTTTGAGGCATTTCTTCCAAGGAGACCTCCTGACAGAGTCAACGAGCATACCATTGAGTTGATCCAGACTCTATTATATTGATTTACTGAGGGTTTAGTAGCAGTCATTGGGAGTGGTGACCTTCCAATTTCGTGGTGGGATCCTGGTGTTCATACAAATAATGGATTGCATTAGATTAAGATGGTGATTGACAGAGTTGAGGTAGTGATTGGTATATGCTATTGTGGGGATGATTTGAGAGAATTTGTGGAGATATTTTCTATATGGCGAGATAATTTTTCCCTCACGATACCCAGGAGCGATTATAGCCATGGATTGGTAAGTTTAACTTCACTGAGATGCCTCGGTTGAATATGATTCATGATAGTGAGTACCCGGGGATTGTAGTTTTTCCAGCATTTACTCTGAGAATGATTAGGATTGGTTTCTAGGAGGAGTGGTCTTCTGAGGAGTTGATCAAGTTTACACAACTCACGAATTCCTGGCTTACCAAGGGAAGTCAGGTGGATTCTTGTGTTAGCACCTTGAAAATTAGTTTAATGAGCATAGAGTGTTTCACATCATCTAGGCAGGTCCTAGAGAGGTTTGCATGGAGGGGATTCATGAAAAATTTAGGGGGAGATATGGGAGAGTGTACGACTTGTCAGCAGAGTAGGCTGGGAAACACTCATCCCATAGGATTGATGCAATCCTTGGCCATTTCTAGGAGATTGTGGGAGAGCATCTTGATAGATCATATCACAGGTTTATCAAGGGTACAATGGGAAGATAGTATGTATGCAGTGATTGACCAGTTCATACAGTTCTTGGTGATTTATTCAGAGTATGTGGGAGAACATGTGATATATCTATCTAGTGAAGATATGTTTAGAGTCCATGAGTGGTCTATATTCATTGCCAGTGATTGGAACATACTTCTTTCTCATAATATTCAATATCGAGTATGGCAGTGGATTTGTAGGCCATGACTTCAAACGGATTCCTATGCAGGATACTATTCATGGTAGTAGGTTCAACACTTACATGTATTTCATCTTAGAGTTCCAGGAGAGGAGGATGGAGACTGGGCATGATGGTTAGACGATTATGATTAGAGTAGAAAAATGTCATCATGGTGGTTCCTTTTTGAGATTAGTGTGGGACCCTGGGATTTCAATATTAGACCATTCGACAATTGACATAGATAAGAGATCCAATTTCTGCTTTTATGATATTAGTTCCCTAGTAAAGAAGTTATTTGAGGAGTTGACAAAGCTTTTGCAGTATCGAGTTCCTCTACTTATCGACAGTATTCAGGAGACCTCTTACGTTAGTACCTTTTCGGAAAACGAGTTGAGCATAGGATACTTCACATATCCAAAGTTGGTTTGGGACCCTTGTATCATTTTCATTTTAGGTCTGGTTTAGTCTGTGGAGCATCGGGCTGTGATGGCATTGCTTGAGCAAAATAAATTTCTGGGAAGGGAGGATTGTAATGTCCCCATTTTTGGGTTCCCTTGTTCTACAGTTGGAGATGACTTATGAGGCTTGTGTCACCCTATACATATGAGTGAGGTTATGTTATCATTGGGATCAGAGGATTTGGAGGAGCTATATGAGGCACAACCTAGTCCATTTACCATCTTTCATCATTGGGATCAATTCTGCACAATTCATTCTTGGTTCAGTGGCATTCCCACGATTCCCATAATTTAAGGTTATTATTGAGCATAATTTAATTAAATTCACTAAAGGTATTATTTGGATCATATTATTTAAGGGGACACCTTAGTGTAATATATTTTTGGAACTAGGACAGAAACTTCTAAAGATTGAAATGATGATGAAGGGACTTCCAGCGTCCAGAAATGTTCTAAAAACATATTAATCGCTTTCCATCATTAAAAAAGGGTTAAAAAGGCTATAAAGTAAATTTAAAATTAATAGTTACTTAAATATTATTAAAAGTGACCTTCAATCTTTAATTTAAAGGTAAAAGGGGAATAAGGGTCATGTGGATTAAGTCAAAGGGGGAAAGTTCTAGAAGGGACATTGAAGAAATATAAAAGGAGGGGTAGTGCTTCAGTTTCCTCATTATGTTTGGATTGATATCCTTTTGGAGTGCTCTTATGAGCCAAAGTTTTTATTGGGGTTTTGGCAAAACCCTTCCATTGTGGTTTGGCTTTGGTGGTGCAACATCCACCCTAGATAGAAAAGGAAGAGGATCCATCTGGGATCGTCATTGGAGATTCATTTTATGGCTTTTATTCATTTTATAGGTGTAGTGACTTGCTTAGGAGGCTCGTGGGGATTTTTGGAGGTGGTTGTGACATCTTCCAAGTGTTTGACTTGCATATTGTTGTGTTTATTTTGTTGTATTTGAAGTTGTTGTAACAACCATTAGAGACTTGTTATTGATGTTTTTCGGGGTTCATTCGATAATAAAAATACCCCCATATTGTCTCTACTATTCATGTGTACTTGGATGTGTTTGATGAAAGTCCATTAGAAGAATGTATGCAAACCGTTTGTAGAATGTTGTCAATGAGATTTAGCATAAAATATATGTAATACCAATTTTTTGACACAATTACACAAAATATCATAATATCCCAACCTAGCTCACTTGGGGATATCACAATAACTTATGACTAATTGTTTTTGTTTTTTACAAAGCCAAAAGTGGAGGAAAAGATAACAAAGGAAAAGACATTATGACAAGTGTAGGAGGAAAATATAACAAAGAAAATAGAATTATGATGAGTGTGGGATTCAAAAACATGAAGTATATAAACTAAATGCCATGCAAATTACCATATTAACAAGATTCAACAATTATCATAAAACATGAATTCGAGTGGGGATTCACAAAGACAAGTTGTCTAAGCTTCTTTGGGAAGATTTCATAATTAAGTGACACACAAAATAGCGTATACACCAATACGATGGTAGGATATTTATCTAGGTGTGAGCTATTGGATGGATTTAATTCTATGAAAACATGAGGATATTGATGGGTTATTGAAAATGTGATTCTTTTTTTAACATTTCATGATATTTGTTATCCTTCATAAATTACAAACGATTTCAAAAAATTACATTTTTTAAAGAATATCTTTTGAATTACCCTTCTAAATTTTATTTAAATTATTTAAAAAGACTAAAAAATTTCAATTTTGATAACTAAAAACACTTCATTGTATTTATTTTGAAGCACTTTTTTCTTTTTATAAAAATGTAAAATAATTTATATAATTTTGATAACTAAAAACACTTCATTGTATTTATTTTGAAGCACTTTTTCTTTTTATAAAAATGTAAAATAATTTATATAATTATATATGTATATTTTACATAGAATGAAACTCTTTTATGTAAGACAAAGTGCTCATCTATATTTATTTTCAACCTTTTTTGTTGTAATAGTAGTGTAATGACTTTATCCAAACTCTATAAATATCACTATTTGTAGATATGGATAGTGAGATCTTGATACACCTTGGATGAGAATAATTTATCTCTGACATGTATTCTGCATAATTTTGGTTATGGGAAACTTTTGAGAACATAAACTAAATGCATGTCTTTATTATATCATATTATTTTGACCTAAAAATTGTGTTTTAATATATTTTATAATTTATGTAAAAATTTAAATAGTTGATTAAATGTAATTTTTAAAATGTTTTTAAATTTGATTATTTAAATATAAATAATAATAATTAAAAAATTATAATAAAAAAATTATTAAAAAAAATCAAAATAATCATTAAAAAAAATTCATTAAAACTTTTACTATCATTTTAATTCATATTTGGTTTACATTCGATGTATTTCTATCAAATGAGTTACTCACAATTAGCAATTCATGTGAAAACCACAAATCTAATATGATATGAAACATTTTTTTATGTGTTTTAAATCGTATTTATTGAGTTAGTGGTATTGGTAGAATAACTAGCCTGACATATTTTGTTGGGTGGAAAGCAAACGGGCTGACATATTTTGTTGGGTGGAAAGCAATGGGAAAAAATGGTATGTTTATTTTTATTTATTTTATTTTTTATATATTTATTGTATTTTTAAATTTTTAAATGTATTTAAATTGTTTTTATAATTTCAATTTTATTTATTAAGTTAGAAGGATTATTAGACTTCTTATCATGATATATTTTGACATATTTTGTTAGGTAAACCTTGCACATGATATAAAAGTTTAATATATAAAAATGGTATGATTATATATATATATATAGTATTTTTAAATTTCTAAATGTATTAAAATTATTTATTAAGTTAGACTTCTTATGACTATTAGACTTCTTATCATGACATACTTTGACATATTTTGTTAGATAAACCTTGCACATGATATAAAAGTTTAATATATAAAAATAATATATTAGAAATTTAATATAATAAAAATCAATATAATAGATATTGATATAAAGGTAGTTTAATATATAAAAACAATCCTACTCTACTTTGCACTTGCACTTATTACAAGTATTGGATTTCAAGAATGTTTGTATGGGATTATTCGAGTTTATGAATCTTTTAATAAAATATAATATATAAATGTTTTATTAAATATAAAATTATAGTATAAAAGTATTTAAAATACCAATATAAAATAAAAATATTTTATAAATAAGTTTAATTAAAAATAATTAATTGGATTTAGCTCAAGTTAGTTTAAGTGGTTTATTTTTTATTGGTATAAATTTTTAGATTCATTGTTTTAGGAAATATTTTGTTGACATTTTGAACTTGTGTAATACGCACTCCATTTTCTAGACAAAGAAAATAAAGTGAATCCAGATCAGCAGGGATGTAGATGCCTAAATTACCAATAAATCCAATAATTAATAATCAAAAACAAAACCCCAGAGACAAAAAATCATAGAATATAATGTGTCTACCAAATAAAAATAAAAATAAAACACAAGGAACATCAGAAAAGGATAACAAAAATAAAAGGAGATAAACAAAGGAATATATATATAATGTGTCTACCAAATAAAAATAAAAATAAAACACAAGGAACATCAGGATAACAAAAATAAAAGGAGATAAACAAAGGAATATATATATATATATATATATATATATATATATATATATATATATATAATAAAAAAACAAAAGAGATAAAACATAAAAATAGGTAAACTAAGTTAAATGAAAATAAAAATAAAAATAAAAACAAAAATAAAAATATCTCGAGCTCAAAGTTTGTGAATTAAGTGATGTTTGGACTCTCGGTGGGATATGGGTGCTATCAAAATATTTCGACACCACGTATGGATTGATATCTTGTACCGTGTCAAGGGGGGAAAATAAGGGCCTTAGGCCCTGAATGAAGCTTCTTAGGCTCAATGGCCATGAATTATTTGATTGGGAATATGCATGCGATTAGTATGTTTTGAATAAGAAAAATGGGTCTTAGGGTCTCTACCATGGTTAGGAGAGGAAAACTGATGCAGGAGCATCCGCAATTCATCATACGAACCAGCGCGTGGATAAGAGACTATACAGCTGGACAAGCCAGCAAACCCCAAAATTTTGAATTCTATCTTGGTATTGTTGCACCGCCGTTTAAATCAAGGGCATTCAA
>ML794073.1:208079-221343 GCA_009831015.1 Picea engelmannii
TCCGAAAAGGGAGATAGCTGAAGGAGTTACTGTGGGTGACTCGTAACTCCCGAGGGGAGTTGGAAGAGCTTAGACTCTTCGGGCCCGTGGCTGAAGAAGGTCCTGGTGGGAGCAGGCTGCTCGCTGAGGGGCAGGTTGCGTCAAAAACAAGGGAATTAATCCCTAAACAAATATTCTCAAACTCAATGGCCATGAACAAGGCCTAAAACCATTACACATATTGTCTCTAAGGGTTCACTAGCCTCTGATTCAAAATTGGTTTCCATTAAAACGTTTTGCACACCACAATTTGGTCTTTGGGCCTTCAATCTGGACCTCGGTGCTATTAGAAGGTTTTTCACACCATGTATGGCACTCACAACCTTGAACATGGAAAGAAAGGAACAAAAGGTGATTATTCCCTATTTGAATCTTCTCAACAACAAGCCTCATGAAGTAGTCCTTGAACAACCAAATAAGATCTTTGTAGGGTATCTTTGGCTTCCAACTAAGAATATGGGCACCATTAGTATGTTATTCACAATAATATTGGGTTTTGAGGCATGTACCTTATTTGGGAGAGGGAAAAAGTGTTGTAGGCCCTAAATTAAGCTTCTTGGGTTTAGGGGTCATGAACTAAGCCTTGAACAACCACATAAACCCTCTATATGGGATATTTCACCCCTATGTTGGATATGGGAACCATTACAAGGTTTTTCACATAATTTATAACACATAGAGCATGCAACATGGACGAGGGAAGAAAACAAGGGCCTTAGGTCCTAAATGAAGCTTTTCATGCTTAATGGCCATGAAAAAGGCCTTCAATTGGGATTTTGGGGACCATTAGTATGTTTTTCACAATAATAATGGATCTCAAGCTCTATCATGGTCGAGGAAGGAAACAAGGGACTTAGGCATTAAAAAACACTTCTTGGGTTGAATGGCCATGAAAAGTCCTCTAAACACCACAACGATCATCTCTAGGTGATCTAGATTATGTTGAGAATGAAGTGAGATACAAATGAAAAATATAGCAGAGAGAAAAAAAATATAGTGAAACCCAACTTCTACTAATGAATAACAAAAAAATGTAGAACAAAAACTAAATAGAATGGTGGTAGTTTATCTATGAAGAAACAAAGATGTCGGCTACACTCATTCACAATAAGCATTGCATCACACTCCATTGCATTCTCAAAGGACCTCCTTCACCTTGATTATATATGAGAGAGTGAGAGGAGAATAATTTCTATGATGCATGTGGGATAAATTGGTCTAAGTTTACAAAATATCATAGGAATGTGAAACACTAGGACTTCCCAGGAGCCACTTTCCTTTCTAAAGTAGTTGTCCTACTTATACTTGGCACTAGACTGTTGAAGGATGTCATGAACATGTTGTTAGAGGTGTTGGATCTGTTCAAAAAAATATGGATGCATGATTTGCCTTGGTCTGAGTGTGGGAGGAATCTATCGATGAAGATGCAATAGAAAGGGATATATCAATGGGGGATAATGGTTGGAACCCTAAGCACACCTAAAAATGGTTGTGGAAATCAGAGATATGAAGGGATCTATTATAGCTATGTTGGACATATGGAAGAATCTCATTCTCTGGAAGGGAGCGTCTATTGATCGAACCATTGGGTAAGGGAGCATCGGGAACCAAGTCAATGGCATGTTTGAATTGTTAGTGCAAAGGCACCCCCATAGGTGAAAAAATATATTTTTCTTCTCTACAATCTTGTTGACCTACTTCTGTTGTATAGAAAGGTATTGGGACAAGGTTGTGGTGGTTGTAGTGACCTTCTTTTCACCTTCTGTCTGGCTTGCGAAGAGGGAAATATATGTGGTATGAGAGATTACTTTGCGACATTGTTTTGTCCAGATCAATGAAATGAAAGTAGTCATAACTACCTCTGGTATCTTGTATAGTTGACCCCCTAGAGTAACAATTACACTATGGGGTCGAGATTCATAAATAACACGATGTTTTCACATATATGGTTTTCCTAAAATAACATCACAAAATTCATGTGGGGAAGCATCACACAATACCTCATCTCTGAAGGGCTGGATTTTGTAAGACAAAAGACATTGTTAGATGACGCGAAGGTCTCATCCCTGGCTCAACCAACCAATGGTGGATGGTTAGAGGTGTGGCATTGTCAACAACTTCAATCTCTTGATGACCTTGATCGAGATCAATTTATTTTGTCTCCCGTTGTCAACAATGAAATGTAGTGGGGTCCCCTTCACCCACATATGTGAATCGAAGATTCACTCCCCCTCCTTAATGTCCTCTGACTCATGTAGTTGAATCTTTGTAGTTGCGATGGTAGGGTAGGGTTTTTCATCGGTGACCCACTTTCCTTGTTCTAAATCAGATTTTGTGTCAGTGTTCGACTCCTTTTATTTAAGGTCAACCAACACTTACTGTTTCAAGTGACATTCATCATTGTTGTGCCAGGGGATTTTTTGGAACTCACACTAGTTTCTAGTGTCCTTCTTTGTATTCTCGTTACCATTTTTTTCCTATGTCTTGGAATGGTTGTTTTGAGGTTAGAATTCCTTGGTCCGTCCCTTGTTCTGAGTTAGGACCAACTTTTCCATGCTTCTGTTTTTGTGGATTCACAGACCTGAACTCTCTCTTATTTTGCCACTTAAATTTCTTCTCAATTTTGACAACATATCGATAAGAAACTACCAATGAGGAGATGTCCAATAAATCCATCTCTATTTGGATGCACCTATGTAGGCCACTGCAGTACTTCAAAACTAGGTGTCTCTCAAAATATTGAATACCCAGTTTTGAGCTTAGGGTATGGAATATGTTGGTATACTCTGGCACTGTCTGGTCTCTCTCTTGACGCAGAGTTATCCATCTCATGTACTAGTCATCATAGCTTCCAATACGGTAGAAATCCTCTTTGATAACATCCACAAAGGCTACTCAAGTGGGTTCTTTCTCGAATGGTGTAGATTCATCTATTGTGTGCCTCTCCCAGTAACCTTCCCACCAAGATTTGACATGGGGAATGGATTTGAGGAGCACAAAGGTGATATTTTTACCATCAATTTTTTTTTCAACAAAGTAATAACCTTCCAGTAGATTCAACCATTTCTCTAGAGAATATGCATCTATATGGCCTTCAACTAAGGGGATATCAAAATTAACTTGTACCTTGATTGGCGTCGTACCTATGAAACTGTTTCTTGTCAAAGATTCCTCGACTGCCATTGGTAGTCGTTGAAGGATATGAGAAACATTTTCCATCATCTCTTTCCTTTTTCGCATGAGGGATTCCTCGAGCGACGTCTTGAAAGGACCTCCTACTTTTCCATCTTTGTATTCTTCCACCATGGGAGGTCTATTGGGCTGAAGAGATTGATCAAGACTCAGATCTCTATACCGTGACCTCGTAGAGGACATGCCCAAAGAAATAACAAGGAGAAAATTTCTTTGATACCATTGATCCGGATTATGTTGAGAATGAAGTGAGATACAAATGAAAAGTATAGAAGAGAACACAAAAATACATTGAAACCCAACTTCTATTAATGAATAACGGAATATTGTAGAACACAAACTCGCTATAATAGTGGTAGCTTATCTATGAAGAGAAAGACATGTTGTCTATGCTCATTCACAATAATCATTACATCACACTCCATTGCATGCTCAAAGGACCTCTTCACCACGATTATGTATAAGAGACTAGGAGGATAATAATTCCCATGATGCATGTGGGATAAATTGGTGCAAGTCTACTAAATTCCACAGGCATGTAAAACACTAGGACTTCCTGGGAGATCATCCATCCTAGTACTACTCTATCCCAAACATACTTAACTATGGAGTTATGATGGGATCCGATGCATTAACATTGTAGACATGTACATAAAAACACTAGGAAAACATTACATGATGGTTGCAATTAACAAATGGAGATGGAATTACATTACATTCCCCATCAAAAAGGTGATTATAATGGTTTATCAAAACCATAGGCTCGAAAAAATTGATTCAGTGGAAAAGGTTGATGGCCATCGAGATCCACTTGGATCACTAGGGGATATCTCACCTTCAAGTGGGATGTCGGAACCATTAGGAGTTTTTTCACATCACAGTTGGGCCTCAAGGTGGACTTGAGCACCATTAGGGATTTTTATGCACCATGTATGGGACTCAAGGCCTTTACTATGGTTACGGAAGGAAAATAAGATGCATAGTCCCTATGTGAATCTTCTTAGGATCAACCTTTGTGAAGAAATCATCAAACAAAGATAGAAGAACTTTGTGGGGATATTTGGCTTCCAATTGGGAATATGGGTGCCATTAGTATGTTTCTAATAATAAGAATGGGTCTCGGGGCTTGTTCCATGGTTAGGCTAGGAATACAAGGGCCTTATGAACTAAAAAATTATTATTGGGTGCGAGGGCCTTGAAAAAATTCTTGAAACACCACATAGATCCTCTCTAATGGATCTCGGACCTTGGGATGGGATATGGACACCATTTAGAAACCAATTTTGTTACTCTACAAAGATTCTTGATTAGTAGGAACAATCTACAAACAAGAGGAACCTTTGTATCTTATTTTAGACATAATATGGTAATATGGGTATCTTTTATGGTATCATGGGCATTGAGAAAAGGCATAAGCATGGTATCGTTTATGGTGATGGAGGAGAAGAGGATAATATTTCTAAACAAGAGGTAGTCTAGAGTGAAAAATTTGGTTGATCTAGTGGAAGAATGTTAATAAGTTGTTTGAAGCATGATGTTATGGTGGGGATCTAAGCGAAACCTTATAGGGAGCTTGGTAAAGTTGTGTGGTGGGGTAGGGTGCACAAACTCTAGTGAGTAATGCTATGTGAAAATTATGGAAAGAGCCATTGACTATGGTTCTTCCTACATGATAAAGGCTAGGGGAGGTGTTCTATCATCATCAATTGGTGGTTATCAATTGGTGGTTGGATGGTAAACCGAGATAAGTAGGTCACATACAGGGATAGAGGTGTGTGTCTAGTGGATTGAGTTTGTAGGATCATGGGATGTAAGATTAATCATATTCATTGGGTGTGCATAACAGTGGTAATGGGGTTATATTACATACATGTTCTACGAATAGGCTAAAACTATATTTGATTTCCATTAAGATTTCACTACACTATAATTGATTGCCATTAGGATTTCACTACACTATATTTGATTGCCATTAAGATTTCACTGACATTTTCTAATATCTGGACGCATTAAGATTTTACTTACAATTTCTGATATCTGGACGCCCACCAAACCAATGATAATCAGGTCGTTGGCTAAGCAATACATCTAATTAATCACAATGGGATGGGGGATCGACGCATGCCATAGTCACAAACATACGGATATATTGCTCAGATATCAAGGAGATGCTGAAAGCTTTGAGGCCATTGAGGTAAATGACTTTTTTTTACTTTGATTTTAGGTGTTTTTTGGCCTTATAACACCTAATATGGTTTAGGAAAATAGGTACCTAGATTCATGTATGTCATGCAATCTCCATGTAAGCGTGGGTATACTTACAAAGCTGCCATTTGAGAAATCCAACATGCGCCTACATAACAGTGAAAGAGGAATAGCTTATAGTATTCCTCAGATTGAGAGGCACAGACACCACAATCAGTGTAATGTTAATTTATATTACATTACTCTATTCTGTATGAATATTCAATGCAACATTAAAAAGTATTAGTGCAAAATTTGATCCGTAAAATCGCCACTGGTTAGTAAACACAAAATGTTTTAGCCTTTTCTGTGTTTGAGTTGTGCAGGTACCAACTGGTTAGTAAACACAAAATGTTTTAGGTTTTTCTGTGTTTGAGTTGTGCAAGTAAATTCATGGAAAGGTTAAAAACGCAATTTCAAACGGTAGAATATTATAAGGTACCAAAATCTAATTTCCCATCGGTGATGTATAATGAATATTTTTCAGTATGTTATAAAAAATGTGAAAATAATTAAGAAACAAACTCGTTTGATCATGCAGGCACATGTCTGCTCGGGTATCTCTGGGATTCTGAGTTTGGAAGAGTGTTGAGGTCGGTTTGTGTTTGCAACAGCATCCTCAGCTTTCTGAGGACATCCACTTTGGCTTAAGGCTTCTTGCTTCTCTTTTTATTCATGCAGTTTTTTGAATTCAGCCGTTTCTTAAATTTGGGGCATTAGGGTAGACAGTTTAAGTATATCTGATTTCTTTTCTATGACTAACTTATAGTAATTCCTATAAACATTCACCAAACGGTATTGATGTGAATGTGCTAGTATTACCAACAACAGAGCTTGTATCAATATCAAACCAAAAGCGACTAGAGATCAACACAGTTAGCTTGGTAGAGATAGAGAAACCACAATAGTTGTTAGTAATAAGTGGGCATTGTAGTTCATGTGATGTACAGATTACATATTTACATCCTTGGGTTCTACAAATGAAACTATACTCACTATAATAGTACAGGTTGAAGCACAGGAATAATAGAGCAAGTACATGGCTTACAAATTACAGAAGGAAAACTATCCCACAAAAGGTGAACAAGGAAAATTATGTGCATATAATGTGTACAATTATTCTAATAATAGAAAGTCGAACCACGGAATAGAAATATCCCAGAACAAAAATTATTAACGATGGGAAAAAAATTAAACTTACTTCAATGGGTGTATGTCTAGATAATGAAGTGCTCTTAGCAATTCCTTCGAAGATGGTTCTTCAGTTCATAAGAAAAACTGTGGAAATTGCCATATTTATAAACAATGTTGCCATATTTATAAACAATGTTGTGGAAATTGACATTCACTGGAAAAATATACAAGTAGAATAAACAAAAATGTGGAAGGAAAGTCGGCCTCCACGCCACAGACGCAAACGCATTAGAGGGAAAAACCAAAAAAGGCGTGAGGAGAAAAAACGAAAAGTTATAGAAGGAAAAACAATCTCAAATGTTCATAATATTAAAAATTTAACTCTCTTTAATCCAAAACGTCTGAACTAAGGACAATGGTAACCAAATCGATTCTTATTTTGATCCATTGATTCATGACAAGGATCACAGAGATTTCACTCACAGAATATGTTAGACTAATTAAAAGAAAATTCAACTGCCCATGTCCTCCACTGTTTCAGCTTGCTGATCATTATGGACAGCTCTTACTTTGCCATTTTTGTGGGGACAATCTCTGTACTTATGGTTTCCCTAACAGCCTCAACATTGAATGGGCATCTCTCTTGGCCTTTGTTTCCCTACGTCATCCATTCTCGGCTCTCTAAATGATGGCTGTCCTTGAGGACTGTTTCTGAAAAAGGGAGGTTTGTTTCCCTTCTGCCTCTGCTCTTTCTGAAACTTCTTCTGGTCATCCCAAGCCTTCCGAAAGGTAAGCTTTTCTCTTTGTTGTTCATATAAACATTTTTCTCTTCTTATCATTTCTTCCATGGTGTTGGGGTCATCATGCTGGATCTTTTCCCCAATGGAAGATGGCAGTCCACTCAAATACCTTTGAATTTTGACAGTATCCTCTTTGATGAATGGAACATACTTCAGTAATTCCAAAAACCTGCGTTCATACTCATCAATGGTCATGCTGCCTAGCTTGAGTTCAAAGAACTATTTCATCTTTTTGTCATAATATCTCTTAGTCAAATACTTCTTCTCGAAATACCTATTGAATTCCTTTCAAGTGATATATTTCTCTCTAATGTGTTGCACATGCACAAGTTGATCCCACCACATGGATGTTTTTCCTTTCAGTTGATACATCGCAATTCTTCCTTCCACATGAGAGGAATAATTCTATAGTTGGAAGTATTTTCTCATACCAAGAAACCATGTTTCGACGTCTTCCTCCTTCTCATGTTCTCCATCAAACGTAGGAGGCTTAATCTTGTTCATCTCTCCCTTCAATTCATCCACTCCAGATCTCCTGTGCTTTCTGGTAGGATATGGGCTTGAACTACTGTGTGTCCTTCTCTTGGAGCGACCTTGGGAGTGATGATGGTGTCTACCCACACTCCTTGACCTTCTTCCCTCAGAATTCTGGTGATTCCCTGTTCTCCTCGAGTCACTCTCCTTATCCAACTTCTTTTCTATTCTCTCCAAACTCTTTAACAACTTTATGTTTAATTCTCCTTGTTTTCCCTAAGATTTTCTAAGCTTGCTGCTATCTGCTTAGCGAGTTTGGGCATCCTTTTGCAATCCTTCAATGACATTCCTCATGTTTCCTTCTTTATCTATCTCTTCTCCATGGCCATTGGAGTTTGATCCTTCAACTCCCAAATGAACATCCATTCATTTTGCTTCATCCTTGGAACTTGAAGCAGTCCACGCCCCTTCCATTTCTTTTGCACTCAGTGGATATTCTATTCGGTTCTGGTACTTGTTGGACTTATGCATCACAATGTGCAGACAATTGGAATTTGTCAGACCATCGTTTCTTAACAAATCCCACAACATTCATAAACAAATTTGATTCAAGAAAACGTTCAGTTTCCATGAATTTTCTGAGCTTTGCTTGGCTCTGTGGTGAACTCAGGCCTTAGTCATTTTCTCTCAGTTCTCCAACCTCACGCGACCATGGTCGTGACCAAGCGCTAGATCTCAAGGTTCTCTAATCGGGACTTCAAGGTTTTGGGTTTCAGGGTTTCGAAATTTTGGTCTCGGAGGCTCTCACACTCGCTTCCCTCTCCAACTCCTGACTTCCAAACTTCCAACCTTTCTAGCCTTCGGGCCCACAGTACAGCTATCACCAACCATGATGGTGATACATGTTTCTCCTAAGAAGGTCCATGTCACCCTAGGCATCGACCTTCGGCCCCACTGCGTCTACTTTTTCCCTCGAGGACCACTGGCATGTGGCACACATCCCATGTATCCACATCCATCCCAGTGACGTCAGCTAACTCACTACTTTGACTCTTTGGGATTTCTCGATTTTGGACTTTGGGAATTTATACGTTAGCGCATCCCACTTATCCTGATAGCCAAACTCCCGAAATCACCCTCTGTTCTTCTGCTCGATCCAACGGACGAGATTTTTTTTTTTTCTAGATCTACGGTGTAGATCTTCTCAGGGTTTTGGAGTTTAGGGTTTCGGGGGTTTATGCCTTTGCGCACCCCACTTTTCCCAACATCTAAACTCCCTAAAGGCTTCTCAGATATCCTCCCAGCACCTTCTTCAGATCTAACTGTCATAAAGGTTTTTCCCTTCTTTCCGAACAGATCCTACGGCTCCAACACCCCAAGTGTTGAGCACCCTCTCTCTCTATGGTCAAATACCACACCAACTATAGTTTTATTCTACCACTACTTCTCCTGAGCTTCGTACATGACCAAGTAACCCGTTGGCACTCAGAAACATTCTAAGGTTTGAAATTAGTCCTCCAGTTACAATTTCCTCTCGAAACCTTGGGTCCAAAGACTGTTTATCCAGCCCATCTAGGCTCAGCATTGAAAACTTGCTCTGATACCATATTGTAATGTCCCCGACCATCAACCCACTTGCCAGACAATGCTACTATGCAAAAACATTCTCATACTTATATATATAACAATAATTAAATCTAATTAACAGATTTAATGCAATTTAACCAACAATACATAGTATTCACAGTATTACTGCTAACATACATAATAAATGGAATCAACAGTAAATATCATCGCAACAGAATACATGATAATATTGCAAGCATCACATACATGCATTTTAATTTAAATTAAACACATGCATTTTGAAACTGTAGTAATTCCACCAACCATGTGAAAAATTTCCACGAACCTCCCAGCCTTAGACTTCACTGCTCATCACGCTCAACAGTGGGTCACCCCTAAGCTGGGACTAAGCTCCACCCAAGGTAAGGGCATCCTAGAATAGGCTGAGTTTACAGGAAAACTGCACAAAGCAATCAGAAGGATTCTCCCCAGGAGCCTTCTTACACCCACTACTCACGAACTCTCATTCCCCACATGCATGTTCCACCTGGAAAACTGCACAAAGCAATCAGAAGGATTCTCCCCAGGAGCCTTCTTACGCCCACTACTCATGGACTCTCATTCCCCACATGCATGTTCATTAAGGGATTTTATCACATTTTAGTTTGAGTAACTCTAGAAACCTGAAGTTGCAAGAGTCGTCGATCTAGATGAATGCCAATTTTTTAACGGATGATGCTCGATCTGCCCTGTCAAAAATGTAAGGAAAAATGTTTTATTTTAAGAAATGATATTCCTAAGTTTAAAACTTTATTTGAAAAAGACAAAACAAAAAGGAATTTGAAAATTCGATTTTAATTTGAAAATTCGATTTTTATTTGAAAATTTGTTTTTTATTTGAAAATTTTATTTATGTTCTAACACTCAGTTCAAGCCCCCTCTATCAAGTAGAAGCAGGTCGTCAAAATTGGATCGAAGCACACATATTCCTTCTGGACATAGTCATCTCATGTAGTCAGACTGGTTAAAAAGGTCCAACCCCTCCAACATCAGATTCACAATAGTCTTCCATAAACCAAGCAACACAATGTCTCCAGCAAGGAAAGCAACTCACCAAGGTTTAGATTCAACAAATGCTTTCCCATCTCCCATGGGAACTCAACAAAATGGATACCATTTCTTTGTAGGTGGGGGGGGGGGGGATTGATCCATATTGATATCGGTGGCCACCCACCTATTCCAACTGTCTCACATGCAATTTTCATCATTGACGATTATTTCCTAGATTTTTGAATCCTAAACTTTTGGGGCCGTTTTGAGGCCCTGAACAACATTTTTGGAGCTCACCACAGTCAAAATGCATACATATTCAAATTTTTATGGAATAATGTGTATTCCTTGAATAGACCTTTTCAACGAGCCATTGTGTGCCTAAAACGAAGATCGTATGCAAAATTTATGACCCCAAGAAGTTGTTGTACCAACTTAACACATTGGGGCCCACATGACTTTTGGCGCTTCATCTCTAGATTGGGGCTGCAAACCTTTTGGATTTTCATCTTCCGGGGTCTAGTTTTTTTGATGTTTAGGTTTTTTCCATTTATGTTAAAAAGGCCTTTTGAGCCTCATTGTACTCATCTTCTTCTGAATGAACATATCCATAACATCTCTTCTCAGAAATAAGTTGCCACCATTCTAGCAAGTCTTTCACTCTGTAATTTTAAAGTTTTGTACATTTCACTATTAAATAAAAATTGTGTATTGTTGTATATTGTTTCCTCTTGTTATATATATCTGATATATCTCTATTACATTATTAGATCTCTTGCAATATCTCAATATATTTCTTTATTATATATTCATTCTCAGTTGGGTCATTTATTTTCATCATCCATAGGATCTCATCTTATACATCCATGATTATATGAGACTATGTTATCTCTTGTTATGATGAGGCTCTGGGAATCTATTTGAAATCATACACAAATAAGGTAATTCAAGATAAATCATAGATGCACAAGTTTAATAAGATGAATTTTATAGGATAATTATACCAATGGAGTATTCAGGGCCTAACCCTCCCCCAAAAATCACTAATTAGCCCCCTATGTATTTTTCCACCCACCTCACTAAGTAACTAATTAATCCTATCACATATAACCTCCATACTCGCAAACCATGAATTTTCACCTAAATTATAACCCATGTCCCCAAGAAATTAATTAACCCCTTAAAGTCTAACCCACCTCCCTAAGACATATTTAACCCTCTAAAATCTAATGTGGCTCCTAAGCCATAATTATCCCTCTAATGTATAACCCCCACCAAGACACTAATTACCAATTAACCTTGAACCTTGTAACACACTAAACCCTTAACATTTAAACCTCTAACTTCTAACCCACTAATCCCTAAAATACAACCACCTTATACCTCTAACACATTAATTATCACCCCCTAACATCATAAACTATAACACACTAACCCCGTAACCTCAAAACCTCTTAGCCTACATCAAATCCTTAATACAAGCTAACCTTTAACCATTGGACCATTATCTTCCCTTGAACCTAAACATCTAACCTATAAACCTTGACTAATGACACTAACCAACTCTATCCCATAGTTGTTAATCCCTAACCCCATTAACCTACTATGCCTTAACCTACCACCCTAGACAAGTAACCTCAATAAGATAGATTTTAGATATAAATAAAATAATGGATTATTGATTCCATTTAACCTCCTAAGGTCTAACCTCAACCCCCAAGCCATGAATTAACATCCTAAGGTGTAATATACCCACCCCATTAATCCACTAATTAAACCCCTAAGCTAGTCTAACCCACCCACATGCCACTAATTAATGTTGTAAGGTCTAACCTACCTTCCTCTAAGCCTATAACTAATCCTCCAAAGTTTGAATCATACTATTGATTAAACCCTAAATTCTAAAAACACCACACCCAACTAAGCCACTAATTATCCCACTAAGATATTACTCACTAACCTCCAAAGCCACTAAAGCCCTACTTCACTACCCCTTAATCCACTACCCCCTAAGTAATTGAAAAACCCAATTTTTGAACCCCCTAATTGATAACACATACCCACCTTAACCCTATACTAACTCTTATGCAACTAACACTGTAACTAATAACCCATTGATCCCTAACTTAGAACCACCTTACCAGTGACATACAAATCACTCCCTATCATAAAAAAAATATAAGAGAATAACCCCTTCACGTATAAACCTTTTGCCTTTCATTAACATGATGACATTCTACCCCTTAATAATTAGATCATTCATTCTCGTCAATCCCCTTTAGTATAATCTATAACCCCTAACCTAACATAGTAACCTAAAATCATATAACCCACTACTAGTTTATTTCTAACCCCTAAATCATTAACCCACTTATTACCCCCTAATCCTAAATTCTTAAACAGACTAAACCTTTTACACCAAAACCTCTAACACACTAACACATTAAATTATAAACCCCCAACCTACTAACCCCATAACATTGTTCCCTTATTTGCATAAGAAGGCTACATCAAACCATATTTAACTAGAGTGTTTATTTTTTCATCATGGATAGGATATCATCATCTATGTCCATATTTATATATATAAGATGATGGCATACCCTACTATGGTGAGCCAAAGGTAAACTATATGAAATCATGCACAACAAGGTAAATCAAGGTAAATTATAGACATGCAAGTTTGATAAGATGAGTTTCAAGGGATAAGTATACCAATGGAGTATTAGTTCCCCTTAACTCCATACAATATAACCAATTCTTCC
>ML794073.1:246190-285341 GCA_009831015.1 Picea engelmannii
GTTTTCTATGGACAGGATTAAATATGGTTGGAATATTCTTAGTAGTCACACAAAATAAATGGCTGTGATTTCAATCATTAACTTCCTAGCTATTATAAAGACATCAGTTTATGTGTTTACTTTTTTACATTTACCTAATCATAATTAAAAATTACTTTGATAGCTAACTGATTGCCACGTAAGTGATTAACAGAAATTAAAATATTAACACCAGATAAATGAAGCCCAACAATTTATTTATTAATAGATAATAAAATTTAATATATTCTTTCAAGGATTCGTTTCATCTTCTTAACCTTTCGGCGTTCACCAGCAGCTATTTTGCTTCTGTGCTAGTTGTTACTCACTATTAATCTACTGCAACTCGCTATAACTCTACTGCAACACTTTCTGTAACTCTGTTGCAACTCACTATAAATATGTTGTAACTCTGCTGCAACACTATGCTGTAACTGTACTCTCTCCTTCAAATTTTTTGTTGTTACTCCACTTGTTGTTACTCACTATTACTCCGCTGCAACTCACTATAACTCTGCTACAACACTTTCTGTAACTCTGCTGCAACTCACTATAACTATGTTGTAATTCTGGTGCAACACTATGCTGTAATTGTACTTTCTCCTTCGAATTTTGTGTTGTTACTCCATTTGCTGTTACTCACTATTACTCTGTTGCAACTCGCTATAACTCTGCTGCAACACTTTATGTAACTCTGTTGCAACTCACTATAACTATGTTGTAACTCTGCTGCAACACTATGCTATAACTATACTTTCTCCTTCGAATTTTGTGTTGTTACTCCAAGGAGGCTACAATAAACAAGTTCGAGAAATGGTCTTAAGATATCATCCATAAATCTTATAAGTGTTGTCATAGTATTGTGTAATATAAATTTCATAATGACTCACTCATGTAGTCCATGTGTTTTTTTGAAAGTAATATTCCAAATTATTCTTTGTGTATATTGTCATATTGGTATCCTTACTTCTAATCCAACTTCATGATAACACATGCTTACAATATTTGGTTGATTAGTGCCTTGATTATTTGTAGGGGATATATATATTACAATATTACAATGTAATAACTTAATGCCATATTACAATGTAATATGGCATTACCATATTACATTGTAATATGGCATACAATATGGTATACCATATTTCATGTAATTTTTTTTTTAAACCTAAATTCATCGTCGCAATATCAAAGAAAACTCGTTGGAAATATTTTACTATTTTACCACAATCGTCGCTATAGAGATGAAACTTCGTCGCAATTTTCCACGAATATTCATCGCATATACAACATGTGCGTCGTAAATTTGGTTTTGAGATATTGCACTCATTGATATTACCACAGATTTTTGTCGCAAGTTGTGATGGATTTTCATCGCACGTTCAACAACTGCGTCGTAATTTATTGGCTTGGCATAACTTTTAGTCCCAATTGCGACGAAGTTTCATCGTAATTGCCACATTTCTTCGTTGTTATTGCGACGATAGTTCGTCGTAATTGTGACGATGCATAGGGTTAACCGATATTGAAGGTGGTGACACATGGAGAGCTAATTTTGTCGATGTTTCCATGCACACTTGGATCATGGATATAGCGACAAAATTATTCCGACGAAAAAAATCCTCGGCTTTCGTGGAAATTGCGATGGATAAGTGTGGCAATATCAATGAAAAACCATCGTAAATTTGCTCATATGTACTAGTGATGTCATATCTTCAAGGTGTAAAGGCACTTCCATGACCTCCACATCAGCATGAGTGAGTGCCATATCATATCTTCAAGGTGTAAATTCACTTCCATGACCTCAACATCAACAAGTTGGCTTAAAAAAACCCAATTCTATAATGAAGTGCCCCATGTGAGGGTCGACCCTCTTTGGTGAGTAGAAACACCTCCAAAAAGTTCCAAAAGAGGGGATCGTTCTAGAATATTTCACATGACATGTGTAAAGGTGTCCACATGGATGCAAATAGCTCGTTTGCACTTGAAAGACAAATTAGGCACATGATCAAGTACAAATACATCCCATTCTTTGTTGGTAAACAAAAATATGGAGGGAAGAAGTCTGGAAATGTACTATTCTTAAAGGATTAGGATGAGTTTCCAACATCTATATGTTGCAATCATTATAGATTCTTCATTGAAATGCTAGGAAATGTAATTTAATGTTTCATAAAAGTTGTAATACTTTATCATTCTTTATTTTCTATGATATCCTTAGTTTCCTTCTAATGATAGAATCCTCGTGATTTCATGTAGACCTATTCTTTATGTCCTTGTGATCTATGTTTAACTCTTGAAACTGATCTTTCAATGCATCCTTAATTGGAAACATTAGAAGAAACATAGGAGGTTGAAAGAACATCATTTCATGTAATGTACCTAGGAAGGATAATATGGGGTACCTAGGTAGGTACCCAAGGGGATAATGAATGTAATGTGGCCATAATATTGTAATGTGTCCACTATGTAATTAAAATGAAATAATATGTCCACTATGTAATTAAGAGGATGTAGTTGGCATAAGACCCCTAGGAATACTCGTGAAAAAAGTATAAATACACATGAGTATCATTGTATAGGAGATGTGTTGGATTGGATTGTCTTGTAGGAAGCATGGATTGTGGATCGATTCCTTCCATACAAAGTATTTGATGGTATTCCCCTACCTTAAGGGTTATTCTTTTTATTATTCATGGTGTTGTTTATGGTGAATGTTTGGATATATTTGGTGTTTAGGGTTTATTTCTGAATTTTTATGGTGGGTTCACACTTATATCTTTGAATTTTTATCACAAGCAGTATCATAACTCTTTCTTGGGCATGAAATGGGAGAATTTTTGGGCACAAAGTGGATTTTTTTTCTTTTTGCAGACTTTTGAAGGAAAAAGGAGGATGACATTATTCAAGTCGATTTATGAAACTTTCTATGTATAATTTGCAGAAATTAACCACATATATGAATTCATCTCGGAAATATATGCAATTTTAAAAACAAATCGTCCAAAACGAAGTCTTGGAAGTCAATTCAAAATCTACAACTTTGGGGTTTTTTTTCCAATGACAGCCGTGAATTTCACAAATTGGATATATTTGACAAATTGAATATATTTTAGTCAAAGAAGTGTCATTGGCTCTATAAAATCCATGTAATTTCAAAATTGGGTCATAATATCCATTCCGAGAAGTTATGATCATTTTGCAATTTCGGCCTTAAACCCTAACTACATAAAGGAGCTCCATTGAAAAGCAAGTGATTCTCTTCAAAACCCTAGTTTTATTTTGGCAAGATGTATTTTCATGGAAAATATAATGTCCCTAATATTGAAGAATTCATAGAATCTGAAAAATCATTATGAAAAAAGAATTGGAAACTTAAGTTATCGTTTGGTTCCAAAGAAGACGTTGCCATATTGTGGCAATCATTGGACTTCACTAAGATAATGGCACTTCCCAATGAAGCATATAAAAATTCCTTTTTGACAAGTGGCATCATGCCAATATTAAGGATAAAGAAAGAACCAATGATTTATTTTCATATGGAAACTCTATATTACAGGTTCATGGTTGTATTCATAAAAAAAAGGTGATTGTTTCTATTAACCCTAGTTTCCAGCATAATTTCATGAATGTTAATTTTGATAACAAATTGCAAGTTCCAACAAACCATATCCAAAGTACACAAGTTGAGGGTGAAAATGTTAAATTTTTTAAGGATTTGAAGCTTACCATGGATAAATATGTGTGGCATTCTAATTTTTATGTTATGGATATGAATGGTGTGGATGTTATTCTTGGATGGAATCAATTGGTATAATTAATATTAATGTGAAAAAGAATTTTATGAAGCTATGGTACAAGAAAAACAAAATTTCATTGCAGGATACTTCTCTTACTATGAAACAAGGGCTCAAGTTGGTACACAAAGAAATCCTTGCAGTGAAAAAAATTGTAGTACCTAATGACACATCATATGAAGAGTTCGGGGTTGAATTGGAAGAAGAGCCTACATCATAAATTGAGAAAATGTAAACACCCTGCCGTTATGACTACAAAGCAACGTACAACAGGTTAAAAAAAAATTGCAATAGGAAAAATAAAACATCACAAATATTAGAAACATCATCGACCCATCATCTAATTTATTAACGAAGAAAAATTAATGCATTAGAAATCAATCACGACACAAGTTGACACTGTTGGCAAATGTTTAACAGATAGCATATGCTTGTCATTGATGGAAAGTACAACAGTGAAGATGGCAGGATCATAATGTGCATCGATGGACAAACAGGAACAACGTAGGCTCAAGAGGAATTAGTGCAGATTCGAAATTATTCCAAGTAAAAAGGATGTGTAAACTTGGAGGAGAAGCGTCGTTGATCGTTGGATCCCATCCAAAATTCTCGACAACATGAGGGTCGTCAGATCTGAATAAAAAAAAGAAGAGTGCGCGCTGAAGAGAAGGATAGATCTCAGGCGTTAGATCTGAGCGAACTCGGAAACTCATGAGTGGAAGAGCCGAGGATTTGGTGTTAAAAGTCGCAAGGCACGAGGTCGCGAAGCAACGAAGTGGCGAGAAGATCAGGACCGTCCATCTATGAAGGACGTGTGGTAGAGATCGGAGAGATCTCACGAACTCGGGGGTTCGCAGGATAAAGGCCCAAGTATTGGGTGTTCAAAGTCGCGAGGCGCAAGGTCGCGAAGAAGCGAAGTGGCGAGAAGATCAGGACCTTCCATCTGTGAAGGACGCGTGACAGAGATCGGAGAGATCTCGCGAACTCGGGGGTTCGCAGGATAAAGGCCCAAGTATTGGGTGTTCAAAGATGCGAGGCGCGAGGACGCGAGGTGGTGAAGTGGAGAGAGATTTATAGCCATCCATCTAGGGGGACAGGTGGCGAGAGATCGAGAGATCTTGCGAACTCGGGAGTTCGTAGGTTGAGAGTCCAAACATTGGGTACTCCAAGTCGCGAGGTCGCGAGGTAGCGAGATAAGGACAACCGTTGGATCCGGATCACAGGAGAACCGTTGGATCTGCGCGGGGGATCACACGTGGTGAAAGATCGTCATCTCACTGACTGGAAAGTCAAAGGAACAACGAGATGCGAGATTGGGATTTAATCAAGGACCGTTGGATCAAGAGGACGCGTGGCGAAAGATCAGAGCACCATAAAGCTCCATCTCGGAGTTTCGCCTATCGTGACTTGGAGTGACGAAAATCTCCATCTTAGGATCAGCGAGACGCGAGATCACGAAAAGATCCTGACCATCAATACACCAAAAGATGTGGACCGTTGATCTAAGCTCCATCTCGGAGTCTCACCTATCACGACTTGGAGTGACGAGAATCTCCAGCGAAGAAACAATGAGATGTGAGATCACGATAAGATCCTGACCATCGATACACCAAAAGATGTGGACCATTGATCTGAGCTCCATCTCGAAGTCTCGCCTATCGCGACTTGGAGTAACAAAAATCTCCAACGAAGGAATAGCGAGATGCGAGATCACAATGAGATCAGGACTGTTGATTCACCAAGATCATGAACCGTTGATCAAGGTCGATGAAGATCAAGAGTTCGACTGTCTTAGAGAAGACAAAGAGTCTTAAACTACCAGAGAGACTGAGGAATCTTAGCATAACATACAGTGATGCTGGACACGCGGGGCGAACCACCAGAGAAGCTAAAGAGTCACGATGATAATCAAACAGAGCACTCGAGAGGTGGAGGATAACGGTGCAGAGTCAGCATGCAGAGGCATTGCGAACACTGCATGCACAAGGTGCACAGAAGCTATAAATACACAGTACAGAGAAGAGATGTGGGCTATTGTTGTTAAAGGTTGTTGTGAGTGTTGTTGGTAAAAGTGATTCAGGTGTGAAGAAGGAGGGGAGTGCAGCAGCTGAATAATACAGAAGAGGAATTGTGCAGAGAATGGAGATGGCGCACATAGCATAAAAAGCAGAAGACCAGACAGCGCAAGGGATGTGAGCAGAAAGGCAATGAGGCAGACAGAGCAACGAAATGCAACAGAACAGTGATAAGTCGGGTAAGCCATTGTTGAAAATTATATCACTGTAATAAGTTTCAGAAGCAAAGATTTATATTTGAGGGTGGTTGGGAGGTGCTAGGGAGGACGGTTGTCCTCAGAGGTTCAAGTGGGTGCTTGAACACAGGGAGTTGGTGCTTCCTTCTAGTTGGTGCTAGAAAAACCAAGGAGTTGGTGCTTCCTTCCAGTGGGTGCTAGAGAAAACAAAGAGTTGGTGCTCTCAGCAAGTTGCAGCTTGCTAAACAGAGGTTGTAGCCTCATTATGAGTTGGTGCTCATATGTATGATATTGTAAATATTGTAACCATTACTTATCATATAAAGAAAAAGAGGTTTTTACCCTGTATGGGTTTCCTCAGGAAATATCTGTCTCTGTGTTTCTCATATATGTGACTGATGCTGAATGTGCCATTGTTTATTTCCCTGCATTATTGTGATCATCATCATTTAGTGTCTCAGCAAAAAGTTTAGAAGAAGCATAATTGTTTAAGCACGGTAACAACTGATTCACCCCCCCCCTCTCAGTTGTCCAATAGACACATCTTCGCGAAGAATGATGAAATGCGTATCGGCGCCTTATTCAATAAATAACAACACCAAAAATAAATAGCAACTTATTCCTGACGCGAGAGTGATCAACATTAAATTCAAGGGTGCAAGGGAATAATTGTGAAGCATTCACACGCCAACTTAATTTAAGGCGCGCAAGTAAATTTTATTACCAACTTAATCATGCATCACCATTATTGCAGTACGCGCAAGTAGTCAAAGCATAAACATGTGTGCATCAACATTAGTCCCTAAAGCCACGCAATCTAGCCGCTTAACCCAAAGATTAAATGCAATCATCCGTCACCTTAAATTTCGTTCGCGCAAGAAGTCTATTATCTAAACAATCTTACATCACATCACATTTAGCGCACACAAGGTTTTGATTCCATCACTGCATTAATTCCACATCAACGATTCAAGGCGCAATAACCATTATCCATGACTCGTGGCGCGACAACTTTACTTATTATGATAAACATTAATGTACAAGTAAACATTTGTCATCAACATAAGGAGGAGATAAGGGTCGATTGCCCTAACACATGGCATTTTTAAATTGATTAAGGGGAGGGGGTGACTACATCTACCATAAGGGTTGAAGGATGCTCGACCATCATGACATTTGACGTTTAACATTTACATATCATTTAACATTTAACTATAACATTAACTATTGGTTATAAGGAAACTAGAATGATCTCTCCATCCATTACATATAATTAATTAATAATCCCATAATAACTAATTATCATTAAAGCAATCAAATGGATTTCCTTCCATCGAATAGGCACGAAATTTAACGGAAAAAAATTGCTGGAACCAAAACAAGTGTGGGAAGGGAAACGCTGACAAACCTACGTAGAAACACTACCCCACGATCCAAGAATTCGTAATCCTGGTAGTTCGTTGACTCAAAAAAGGTGCTGGGAAAACGCATAGTGTAAAAATAGCTCATCAAATCGAGTGAGGGATCCAGGGAAAAGGAGTCACTTCGCTGGCAAGGAAATGCAAGGCATTCATGCCCGAAATGGGCGGAATTCTCCCCACGCAGAGGTGCAAGGACCCCACGCTGGGATTACAATCCCCACACGCAGCAACAGGCGCAGAAGTAAAGGAAACACGCAGAGCCAAGGGAAAAACATTGCAGCCTGGAAAAAACGCTGAGGGCGAGCAGGATGCGCAAAGAAAAAAAAATCGTTTGCGTTGGGCGAACACGAACTGCTAGCTGGGTAAGACTCCCAAAAAACACAGAGCACTATCCTAAAAATATGGTTTCTGCAAACCCCGGTTGCAGCAAAAGGATCTTGATTTTTTAAAAACTATTGTTTTATTCACTAGCACAGTCACATAATTGTGGCTGATAAACGTCCAAAAGCATCTTTAAATAATTAAACCTAACTTTAATATTTAAGGTTTGTAAATAAAATTTGCTATATCARATCAACATTTTCTTTACCCATTATTCCTGCACATCTCGGCCTTATATCTAATTTCATGCAAAACCAAAACAARGTAAATCTATATTTCATTAAATTCCTATCTGCATTTCAAGCGACAGTAATGGGCGTCCCAGAAGGTGCCATCTCCTGCTCTACGACGATCTTTGATCTTCTCCCCTGCCTTTCCCTTGTCACCGCGGACGCTGCTAACTCCACCACGAATCATACTTTAAATATGAAACATGATTTTGGCCGCCTCCACTATATAACAGTACAGCAAAGAGAGATCTGCAAATTTATTCAAATAAGTCTATCCACTGAACTTTGCATTTCGTCAAAATCTGAAAACCCCACCACGAATCATACTTTAAATATGAAACATGATTTTGGCCACCTCCACTATATAACAGTACAGCAAAGAACCCCACCACGAATCATACTTTAAATATGAAACATGATTTTGGCCGCTCCACTCTATAACAGTACAGCAAAGAGAGATCTGCAAATTTATTCAAATAAGTCTATCCACTGAACTTTGCATTTCGTCAAAATCTGAAAAGAAAGATATCTACTCTCCTCATGCTAACAGTTGAGTTACCCATCTATCCATCGTGTCTCGCACGAAATCTGAACCATTTCAGGCACAAAAACAATCTATATATCTTGGTTAGATTGCTTTGATATTTAGGGTTTACCTTTCAAGATGAGGACGAGCAAAGTATGGAAAGATTTAGTGTTAGCATTGACATTTCAAGCGGCTCGCAGAAGGTGCCATCTCTTGCTCTACGGCGATCTTTAACCTTCTCCTGTATACTGTCATTTCGCCATTAAAATTTAACAAGGTAAGTCTTAAATAAACTGTAAAAATACAGCAATAAAAAACTGTACCATGCTCCACGCTCATTACCACGCTCATGCAGAAAATAAAACACGGTCGGCGATCCAATATGAAACCCCCGGACAGGTGAGGAAATTAGGGGTAGAGAATGAAACGCACTGAAACTTGGTAATCATATGGTGAAAGAGTAATTTCTTACTAAAATTTGGCAATATATGGTGAAAGAGTAATTTTTTAATATGATTAGGTAAATGTTAAAAAGTAAACAGATTGGATGTATTCAAAAATACAAGGAAGTTATGAAGAGTAAATCACATTCATTGATTTGGGAGGACGACTAAGAATATGCCAACATCTTCAATTTTTAGCCATTAGATTAGAATTTGAGATTAAAAGGTGATTAATTGTGCTCATTGTCAATAGGTGTACGCCTCTCATAAAAATTGAAATGATTTGCAGTTCCTGCCCATAATCTAAGTTTTAACCAATTTTGTGTAACATAATACATAATTGGCGCTGGTAACATCTTCACGGTGATAAAATTTTGTGAGTACATAATTGAACTTAAATGATAACAAGAAAAATATAAAGCAGCCAAATCCCACTTAGGAGGATCCACGGCAAAATCAACAGCTCATGTGAGCAACAGTGTAAGCAATTTGACTTCAAGACATGAGGACTAAAAAAAAGTAGGATTACTTTTCATTTTACAACCTCGTCTGTTAGAATGCTACACATAAATTTCCTACTCAAACGTCAAGGGTAGGAAGCCATTATAATAATCATATAAGAACCCAAAATCTGAGCCCAATGAAAAATCTAAAATTCTGGCATCTTAACGTCAGATTAGATATACCAAAACATTGAAACATCTAAACTGTTGGCATCTAAGAATATGATTAAGGGAGTCTTGGCGTTTTAAAAACGCTTAGTTTAAAATCAACAACACTTAGTTTTAAATCTAACAACGCCGAGTTTTAAATCTAAAACGTTGAGTTTTAAATCAACAAAATCGCAGAGGTTGAGGAAGGAGTTGTGAGATTGTCCTAACGCCTAGGTAAAGCGAAGCTAAGTCGTTGGGAAACAGTGAGAAGGGAGCTTAAGACCTCCATAAAACGTAGAGATAATGAAGTTGGGAGAATCTGTGGACGAATCTGATCGAGGGTGTCTATAATCACAACAGGGTTGTATCGTATAGTCCAGGATTTTCATTGAGGATGGGATGGTATCCCAACTACCACTCTCTATTCGAGCTGGTATCCCAACTCTCACAAGAAAAACCAGTCAAGAGTAAAATCCGGGAGCATAACCTTACACATACTAGAGGTGATCCATTACCCTCCTCCGTCGTTTCTTTTATAGAGTTTTCTTAGTGACTTGTTGTCAAAACGTACATTAAATTCTTTTTTATTAAATTTATTATTAGGAAAATTCTCCCCCGTACACTTGTCACCTGATTCCACAGTTGCACCAGAAATTCAATTAATTAATTAATTTAAATTTCCAAATTACCTCATCCACCTAAAAGCGTTCCTAAAAACACTCCTCGATGTCCCTTTATTCCCTCACATTCCTTAATGACACACACCTTTCTTAAAGCTTAATTGAGTTCAAAATTGGAAGTTCTCTAAACTAGATTCTCTTCTATGTTCCACATTCCTTTTGTATTTAAGCTTCCCCTTTTTGGTCTAAGCTCTAAATTAGTAAGTTTTGTACTTAGCCAACAATTAATCTTTTAATAATTTAATTCTCCATAAATTTTTAAATTAAATTTTCACGCCATTTTCTTCATCCCCCCTTTATTACTTAATTAAATTTCAGTTCTTAAGACCTATTTAGACCTAGGCTTTAAGTTCAACTAGGCTAAACAAAAATTGTTTTTTTTAAAGGAAATTTTATAATTATTAATCTTTACTCATGCAACATTCGTTTTAAGGTTGACCAAGTCCTAAGGAGACATAGTTGTATAAGTACTTAGGTTCATTGACTCACCAATGTTAAAAACTGTGATGTGCCCTTCAATACGCACTACGTGCTCCAAGGGTGCCACTCGCTTGTATTCATGTTTCATTTATGCGGCGTGCCCTTCAAAACGCACTACGTGCTCCAATAGTGTCACTCGTCTTTTGACTGATTTTGGTAGACATCTAACCCTTGGAGTCAAAACTATGTCAGGCGACCTTGTGGGAGACTAAGGGCCTCTAAGGAATAAAGACCCTGCCTTATTGTGCGTCCCTTAGAATCTTCGTGAGCGATTGTCTCAGTCTGCACTCATAACATCGTGGATCGCTCAAACTAGGTAATCGTTAACCTACAATTCAAGCCATGGTGTGAGTGCTAGTAGGTTGTGGCAGGTTTGTTGCCACACCTCTCCCTCAATATCTTTGGTTGTCGTGCGTGACCCCTTTACTCCAAATGTAAGTCTGATTAGAAAAAAATCGCCAACCTGCATCAATCAACGAAATATGTCAGTGATTCATAAACAATATCATAATATGCCCATCATATGTCACATATGAAATAACATAAATACTCAAAACATAAACGATCCACTCCCTGACTCGGTTTGAAGTCCAAGGAGTTCCATTGATGCCATCAACATCCTCAATCTGTCTAGAGTCCTGCACACTCAGGAGAAACCAGTCAATAACACAAGTCGATACAAATATAATCAAATAACATATCATCATATCCACAACATCATCATAATCCATAAGCGAAATAGTCAATCATATCATGAACTGGATCACTTGCACGCAAGTGTCCTCAAATAATAAGTCCAAATAGGTGTGCACAAGAGCAGGGTGTTACAAAAAAATCCAAAGGAAGAGCATAAATAGGAAGATTCAATTGAGGAAATACATGTTGAAGATTCAAAAAAATAAAAATCGAGATCTAAGGTTGATGTATATTTCCACCCACACCACATGTAGAAACAAAAATGATCAAGGCAAGGGCATGAGCATTAGCAAAATTACTATAGATCAATAAGGAACTAGAAAGGCAACCAACGTGGATGCACATGGAGGACTAAAATCAATGTCCGAAGATATCAAAGTAGCACAACGAAGACATGGATCCCAAAGAGAAACCATAATCAAGATTGAGGAAAGACCAAAGTTGGACCCCATGTCCACATTTCACTATGATGGATAGATGCTCATGCATGATACCAGTTGACTACATTGCTTAGTAGGTCATATTACATGGCTTCTTCCAATGTTTCAATGAAGAAACATGCCAAGGGGGATGGAATGTAATGTACCTAGGGAGGATAATATGGGATACCTAGGGAGGTACCCAAAGGGATAATGAATGTAATGTGGTCATAATATTGGAATATGTCCACCATGTAATTAAAAGGAGATAATATGTCTACTATGTAATTAAAAGGAATTAGTTGGCATATGAACCCTAGGAATACTCATAAGAAAGTATAAATACACATGAGTATAATTGTATTGGAGATGTATTGGATTGTATTGTCTTGTAGAAAGAATGGATTGCAGAGAGATTCCTTTCATAAGGAGTATTTGATGGTGTTACCCTACCTTGAAGGGTTTCTCTCTCTATATTCTTGTGTTGTTCATGGTGAATGTTTGGATATTTTTGGAAGGGTTTATCTTTGAAGTTTTATGGTAGATTATATCTTGTATCTTTGAAGTTTTACTACATTTCAGGCTACCATGTTCATTTCTTAATAATACAAATTTTTTATGATGATGATATCCTTTTTAATTTTAAAATGATTGCACCTTGAAGATGGGGAGGGATGCAGTTGAAGAAAAATAATTATTCAATAGTCTAGGATTCTTATGGATCAAAGAAACTATACCTCATTTGGTTTATGAGACATGCATGTGGGGATTGTGGTCCAATAGTTTAGGGGAGATATGGGATCTATAAGTTCAACATCATACATTTACGAGGGTTACAAGACATTTCAAGTGATAATGATGTCTAATGATGTTTAGAAACTTGGATCACTACTAGGAGACTATACCTTTCGGTCGAATATGGAGCATCTTGAAGGAGTCTTATTGGTCCAAGCATTGTTTCAAAGATGAAGCCTCTGAATAATGTTTGGTTCTACTTTTATTTGTGTCAATGTGTGCTTACTTTTAGTGTGTTTTTTTATTCAATGGTGTAAGCCTTAAGAGGGGTTGTTAGATTATAAAGATTACATATGTAATAATGTCGTTAGGAATTAATTTATTAATAGTTATTTTTGGATGATGGTTGAGATAATGATCCAGATTATTTTCGGCACGAAATGAGATCGGAGATATAATAAATAAATGCACAGAGATATCGCAGATATTCAATAATATAATAGAAATGTATCAGAGATGCAACCATAAACACATATATACAGTAATACACAATTTCTATTAATGAAAGAAATGTACAGAGACTGTAAAAATACAGAGTGAAAGATCCGCTAGAATGGTGGCAGCTTATCTCTGAGAAGAGATGTGACGGCTACTCGCATTCGCAAGAAGATGATTACAATGAGGCTCGGAAAGCCTTTTTACAATAGACAGGAATGCCAAAAGTCCTAGACATCCAAAAACCTAACCCTAGGAGATGAAGCGCCAAAAGTCATGTGGGCCCCGTTTGGGTAAGTTAGTACATCAACTTCTCGGGGTCGTAACTTTTGCATAAGAGCTCCGTTTTAGGCGTGTGATAGCTCATTGGAAAGGTATCATAGAGGAGATTCATTTTGGGGGCTCAATTATGCCTTTGGCTATCATTGAGAACCTCTATCTCGAAAAACCTTCATTTAGGCCCTCGAAATGGCCCCGAAAGTTAAAACCTGCTAAAAATAGTAAATTGCCAAAATTGTCAGAAACATGTTTTGGGCCAGTTCGAAAAGGTGGGTGGCCACCGATATCCACTTGGATCAGATAATCACTCGACCACTTCATCTATAATAAGAATAAGTTATATCTCACAACAAACAATGAACTCTGTAAAAGAGACAAACACTATTGTATTGATGAACCTGAGCTAATATTGAATATCTTGTTTGAGTTCCTCTCATTTTTTTTTCTTCACTAAATTATCATTACGCATCCCATTCAATGAGATATTAATCTTATATAGTGTCCATTATAATTTATAGCACAATAGACACCACAATTGTTCTACTCCATCACCATAAGAAAAGAATAGGATTTCAATAGAGGCCAATCCAATTCTAACATCAAGTCAACCTCCAATAACTATTTCATCAAAAAAAAATATTGTTGACAAGGAAACAATGGAACTTTTGGTTGAAGATAAGTATATTTAGGGTGACATTAGAGAGGCAATTGGTGCATAGCCTTATAGTGAATAAGTTTCAATGGTTCAACCTCTTGTTAAACTGCATGTGAGAATCAAATCATTAAAAATGATTAGTAAATTATCACTAACATGTTTCATGTACAAGTTGTGGCCTAATTCAAATCGTCAACATATGGAACATAGATGAATAAATTATCATTAACATGTTTGATGTACATGTTGTCATCGGGTTGGCATTGAGTGTAACCCCTCTTGAAAAGGTAGTGATCCCTCTTTTCATACCACTCCATAGTGGGTTGTTTCAATTGATATAAATATTCTTCCAATCTATAAAATGAGGATAATATATAGTGTGTACAAAACTATGGGGTGGTTGTATACAGAATTATATATCCATACTTAACATCCATTTGGTTGTAGGCTACCTTTTGCAACATTCTCTAACACTATTTACTACAATCCTAAAATAAAAATGCAAGGATTGGAAGAAAAATACTCAATGCTTACAAATGTTCCTTACTTGGCACTTTGAGTAGTAAAATAATATTAATACAAAAAGGAAAAATATAATAGGGTTTCATGCCCAATACTAATGGATGAAATACTCACATCATTCAGTAATGGAGACAAAAATCACTTAGTTTCCCCCTTATAATAGTTATATGCAATATAATGAAACTGCCATTTTTCCTTGTTTCTAACTTATACATTTCCTACGTGATGGGTCAAAGAAAGACAACAATAATGTTGCAGTCTTCAACTCACAACTTTAAATTTCAACCTAGGGTTCATACAAACTTGAGAGGTATTGTGCACTATATGTGCAAACTCCATACACATGCATCTATATACTAAGGAAAACCATGTCTATCCAAGGGATTCAATTGTTACTTCATCAAGGGATATTGACTAATAAGAAATGCATTGCTACATCTGAAAGGAAAGTTGAAATTTCACTAAAAAGACGTTGCAAACTACTTGTAAGGTCGCTTGGGCATGCAAGAGCTTTTGTCTTCAAGAGAAACAAGCTCGAGACCCAATTCTTTGTACCCTGACCTCGTTGGGGACATGCATTAAGATGACAAGGAGCATATTGCTCTGATACCACTGATCTGGATTTTATGAGCAGAACGAAATGAACACATATTATTAAAAGATGCTTAACAAAAAATAACAGAGATACAGTAAAACTGGTTTTCTATTCAATAAGGAAATAAGCTGAAATTGTAAAATGCAGCGGAAAACAAGCTTGTTGGAATGGTGTTAGCTTATCTCTGAGAAGAGATGTGACTACTACGCTCATTCACAAGAAGATGGTTACAATGAGGCTCTGAAATCATTTTACAATAAATAGGAATGTCAAAAACCCTAGACATCCAAAAACCTAACCCTAGGAGGTGAAGTGCCAAAAGTCATGTGGGCTCTGTTTGGGTAAGTTCGTACATCAACTTCCTGGGGTCATAACTTTTTCTTACGATCTCTGTTTTAGGCGCACGATAGCCCGTTGGAAAGGTCTAACCTCGAGAAGTCCCCTAGGCCCCAAATGCCCAAAAAACGTCATTTAGGGCCTCAAAACGACCCCAGAAGTTTGGAACCCAAAAAATTGTCGAAAAATTACCAAGGTGGAAAACTGTTTTTCGAGCCAGTGGAATAGGTGGGTGGCCACTAATATCCACCTGGATCACCATGTGAGGGTGTGAAAAATAAAATAACTTGTCCTAAAATACCTATCATCCTTCCTTTCAAATTTTTATTGGACCTTCCAATAGATTCCACGGTGGGCCATTAATACACCAAAAGAAGTCTAGTGAAAGTAAGAAAGGATTAGTTATCCTAAGGGGTATTTGGGGCATGTTTATATGGAACTGAAGACATTTCTCAATAGTCATTCAACAGCTAATCCAGGTGTAGTTGCAACCTACAACCACCACCTTTGTATCAACCCTAGGTTTTGTCCACTAGGTTACCTCCTTCGCGTGTGAGAAGGGGACTCTCAACCTCAGAAATCAATCACAGGTCGGAGTTTGACAAGATCTTGGTGGCTCAAATAGACTCGCAAGAAGAACCAAACCTAAAATTTTGCCCCTTCACATGTATCTCCCTACCTTGGCATAGAACACTTGAGGTGAAGTATTTTCAATCACCCTCAATAGTCAACTTCTAAGTTTCAAATGAAAAGCTATGAGAGAGGGTTGTTTGGATGCCTATCACTAAAATCCTAACTTGTACTAAAGTATTCTTTTGTGACCTCACAAAGAAGGATTTTAGTGGGTTATTTAGAGTTTTGTTTTAATAGTTTGGATTTGGGGTGATAAAAACCCTTAAAATGAAATGTGATAAAACCCTTAATGTGATAAAAAGTTGAAATGTGATAAAACCCTTAATGATCAAAACAATGTGACATCACATTTGGTTAGTGTCAGATTGCGACAAAACCCTTAATGAACATCGTAATGTGACATGAAATTTGATGAACCTCGCAATGTGACATAGTCATTGACGCCACCATATGAATGTCGCAATCTAAAATAAACATTAAGGAATGTTTCAACCCAACATAACCATGTTGGAACGTTGTAATCCGACATAACCCAAGAAAAATGTTGCAATGTGAAAACAACCTTGGTGAATGTCACAATGCAACATCACCTTTGATAAACTCTACAATATGACATAACTTTTACTAACATTATTAAACCATTAACCCTTCCCAACCACAAGAAAACACCATAGTGAATCATAATGAACAATAACCAACCAAAGTCAACTAACCTTAGGGTGGCATAACAACAACATTGAAATGCGACAAAACCCTTAATGAACGTCATAATGTGACATGACATTTGATGAACATCACATTGCAACAAAACCCTTGATTAACATTACAATGTGATATGAAATTTGATGAACATCATACTGTGAAAGAGGATTTAAAGTTGCAATATGAATGTCACAATCTAAAATAACCATTAAGGAATGTTTCACTCCAACATAACCCTTGATGAATGTTGCAATGTGACAAAATATCTTATGAACATTAGAATTTCACAATCGTAAATAACCATTAAGTACTGCAACAATTTGACATAAACATACCATGCTTAATCAAGGTCAACCATTGTTGACCATAGTGAAATATCCTCAACCATAGTAAACCATGCTCAAACATGCTCAATTGGAGTCAACCATAGTCAAACATGGTAAATGATATAGAAACTCAATGAACCATTATGAAACCATTTGACATAACGATTGAAAAATGACACAACCCAACATAACCCTTGATGAAAATTGCAATGCGATAAAGCCCTTAATGAATGTCACATTTTGACATCACATTTCATGTATGTCACATGTGACAAAACTCTTAATGAACATTGCAATGTCACAAGATGAATGTCACAATAATGTTGCAAGATGAATGACACAATCCTAAATAACCATTAAGCAATGCACCAATTTGACATAAAGTTAGCTGAGATGAATGTCACAATGTAACAACCATATTCAAACATCATAATCCAACAAAAAGATCACCTTTAAACATCATATTATTATTATTATTATTATAATATAATAAATTATATTATTATTATTATAATATAATAAATTTAATACTATAATTTATTTTTCATATAATTTATTTATAAATGCTATAAAAATATAATACTTAATATAATAATTATATAAATTGAGTCTCAATCAATACTTATCATTATCACCAATCTTAATGTATCTTTATTTTTAAAGTTATGTATAAAATTTGTTAATATAATCTAATATATATAATACCACTTAATATAATAAAACATTATATTATAATAATAGTATTAATATTATAACAGAACATTATAGTATAATAGTTATGTTATTAATATTAACATAACTTAATTAATTAATTAATAATAAATTTTTCATTATTAAAATATATGTTTATGCATTATAAGGAAAAAAAACATTATTACTATGCTAAATATATTTATATGTTATGTTATTAATATTAACATAACTTAATTAATTAATTAATAATAAATTTTTCATTATTAAAATATATGTTTATGCATTATAAGGAAAAAAAAACATTATTACTATGCTAAATATATTTATATAGAAACATTAATATGGTTGTTACTAGTTATACAATGTAAAGAAATATTAATTTTTAAATTCTATAATTTTAAGCTGTCTAATAACTTTAATAGTTAAAATTAAAAAGTCATAAAAATTATAAATATTATATTTCAACATTGTTAAAACTAAACAACATAAAACTATTATAAAAATAAAACATTGTAATTATTTAGAATCTCAAGTATTCATTATGACATATTCTTCTTTCACAAGTATTCCATTATTTGAAAACTACCATTGGTGAGATAAGAATAATCTTCTGTACAATTATTTAATTATTCCACTCTTTGAAAACTACCATCAGTGTATAAAGGAAAAAACAAAGAGCATAAAAAACACACTCGGATGGAAGACAACTCCAAACCATTGAATACGTATCCATTTTGGAAATGGAATACAGTATTAAAATAAAATCAGGTTGGTGTATTTTTTGCTCACACTTTTTCTAATAACAGATTAATGGCATTAGTAGAATTAAAGGAGAAGAATGTCAGTGACATCATTTTGGAAATAGAATATAATATTAAAATAAAATCTGGTTTATGAAAGTTTGTATACTTGGTGTTCAAACTTTTCTAATAATAAGTTAATGTAATTGGAAAGAATGACAATGCCTTTGTTAGGGTTAAAAGAAGAAGATTGTTGGGTTGTGAACATATTTATTTTTTTCAGTTACATTAGTTTGTGGGTGTTTCAAGAGTTTGGTTTTTAGGATGTTTGGAAATTAAATGTAAAATCCCATAAAAAAAAAAAACTTCTTCATAATTGTAATCATTTTTCTGCATTATTTGAGTAAACGATAAACCCATATCATTGCCTCCATTTTTGCAGTTGTAACTGTTTATCTTCTTTATTATCTCTGTTCTTTAATTCGGTTTACAGGCCGCCCTATCCCAACCAAGATTGCCAACTTGGATATAGTTGAAGGTTGTTTTGATAGGAAATCATGTTTATAAACGTTTGTATAAGTGGTCAGGTGTCGCCCTATCTTTAAGATGATCTACCATTGATATGAATGTGCTTATACTAATACAGTTGCAAAGTGGTTGGTGAACGTCGAAAGGTGATGCCAAAGTTTTTTTTTCGGACAGCTGAAACACAAAGTCCATAGAGTTGAGGAAATCTAAAAGTTAATTTCAAATGTGGTAATTTTAAAGGTTAATCAGTGAAACGTGGCAATCATATGGTGGAACATTAATTTCTTAATATGATTAGGTAGATGTTAAAAAGTAAACAGGTTAACGATTAGAATTTTAGATTAAAAGGTGATTAATTGTGCCCATATCCAATAGGTATACACTTTTCAACGTAATTACCAACAACAAAACGACAAAAAATTCTTGTAATCAAACCGAAAGGTTGAGATCAACACAGCTATCTTGGTGGAGATTGTAGGCATAATAGTTCATGTAGTTGTTAAGTTGTTATTAATAAGTGGGCATTGTAGTTTATGTGCTGTACAAACTACATATTTACATCATCGGGTTCTACAAATGAAACTATACTCACTGTAATAGTACAGGTTGAAGCACAGGAATAATAGACCAAGTACATGGCTTACAAATTATAGAAGGAAAACTATCTCACAAATTACAGAAAGAAAATTATCTCACTAAAGGTGAACAAGGTAAATTATGTGTATATAATCTAAGGTAAACAAAGCAAATTATGTGTATATAATCTGTACCATTTATTTATCCATTCAAAAAACAATTTAAGCAAAAAAAACTAATTTCACCAACAATTATATCAACTAGTTTAGTTTAAATAAAATGATCAACACTTATAAAACCTCCCATCATATATCTCAAATAATAACCAACCAGCTGGTCAGCATATCACAGTGCGATCACCTTGCCCCAACACTCCATCATATATTCCAAGTTTCCAATTATGAGATTGATGCATGTACTTTCCCATGACAACTGTGCGACATTTTCTTGAGCTCGTTGTTAAATTTGATGTTCCACAGAAATATAAGTAAGAAAGATGTTCCACTCATCTCGTCGTCGAATTCAAAAGAAATACTGAAACAAATATAACTAATTGCATGTTACATTTATTCATTCATGGAATTTCTCGTCTCTCATAACTGGCATTAATACTGACATAATAATTAATAAATCATATAGAGTTCCTTCGCAGTTTTATACTCTTTCACATTATTATGCCGTCGGCCTAGGTAGACGGCATCGCATGATTCACATCGGTTTGTCCTGGAAGCTCATCGCATGATTCACATCGGTCTGTCTTCCGTTACTTGATTTCCACATGAAGTACTTCAATGGCAATGTAGGCAAGATGCTCATCTTCTGTGTAGAAACTTTTTCCAGCTGCTTAAGTATTCTTTGGGAAAATTTCTCAAGTGGGGTGAACTCTGCTCTCAATTTCTGAATCTCCAGTCCAATATCAGGTACTTGTGTTGGGCGTTCACTCTGATAGACTTCGTATGACTGCTCTCTCATCCACAGCTGGTCTGCATTCTGATTCGCTTATTATTGGGTAGTATAGAATGATGCTTTAATGGACTCATCAGATCATGTGTTTTCTTGGTGGGTGTGAATGGCCATCTGACGCGAGCAGGGTCAGTGGCTGCTTTCCATGCGATAGATTCCACACACCTCTGTTCGATGTTCAGATTCTTGGCCCATGGAGAAAGGCCATAGCAGCTTTGAAGCACAGTAATACAATCCAACCAAGATGCCATGAGAATATGACTGAGACGGGCTTCTGTCTTCTGTCATTTCAAGTTCCCCTCTTCCAAATCTTCTGTCATTTCAAGATACTCTGTTGCACAGCGTAAGGCAGCGACATTAGATGCAGTGATCTCTACTGGAACGGACCCACAGCAAAACTTTGCAGCTAATTCAAAGGACTCTGGTCCTCCTGGAAAGCCCGCCAGCTTTATGTGATCATTTTCAGTGTCTCTAAATTCAAACACGAACTTGTTCAGCCGACCGCTTCTCGAAGGCAATGGAAACTTCCAAAAGGAAACGACGACCCGCTCTATCAGTTTCAGCTACACATGCCATCAAGTGACCGAAGTACATTTTGCGCCAATAGGAAATTGTTTTGGGATTTCTTTTCAAAACGTTTTCAATTCCATAAAAGCAGTAAAGTGGTGACTGTGATACCAGACAAATGCAAACGCCTCGTGAACAGAACTTGTAAAACTCAAAACGCAGCCAACTAGTAGGCTGTCGAGTATTGGAAGAAATTGAAATTATATTAACAATCTAAATGCTAAATTTCGTTTTAAACTAGGATTTGAGGACTTCAACTAACTATGCAGTGGTCTTAATGGAGGAAAAATGCACAGATTACCTTAGGAAGATGAAGGAGCGCGTCATCAACCTCCACTATCAAGTCAGTTCTTAGTTTTATTTCTACAAACTTATTCGCATTTTGCGATTCGGCAATCACGTGGTGTTTTGAGCCTCCGTTTTTCACATTTGGTATCAAAGCCTGCTGTCTATCCTGTTATTTGCTTAGTTCATTGCAGATTATTCTGGTTAGTGCCAAATTTTATTCTCTTATTTTCCTGCGTGAAGATTTATTTAATTCCTTTCAAATTTTATATAAATCGCTGCGTCTGGTAGTAATTCTTCTAGTTCAGGTTCATGTTCTGAGCTAGAAGTCATATGAATCTTGGTATATTCGAATGAGGACGATTTTACATTTTCAGGATTTATGGACCTATGTTATTGATGGTTATGCTGAGCGAGCTGATGTAGCAGCAGAATTGGCTCTCTCTAATGCTGACCGTGTTTTGCTGAAGGAAAACAGGAAGAAGGATAACAAGGCTCTTGGATTAATCCAACAAAAAATAAATGAATCCATTTTTACGAAGATTTCTAGTGCTGCATCATCTAAGATGGCTTGGGACATTCTTGAAACCTGTTATCAAGGTGTGTCCAAGGTGAAGACAGTTAAGTTGCAAAACTTGAGAAGGGATTTCGAAAATTTGAAGATGAAGGATAATGAAAGTGTTGATATTTTCATGACTCAAGTAATGAGTGTTGTGAACCAACTTAGGTAGTATGGAGATGATATTGAGAATAAGAGAGTTATTGAGAAAGTGCTGAGAAGTTTGAACTCGTTGTTGTACCCATAGAGGAATTTAAGGATTTAAGTCAAATGCAAATTGATGAGTTAACTGGTTCTCTTGTTGCTCATGAATCTAGGATATCTAGATATGAAGAAGGATCATTGGAGCATGCTTTCAAATCCCAACTGCATATTACCAGAGGCAGAGGCAGAGGCAGAGGAAGGTTTCATACTTGTGGTAGAGGAGGTCGATTTTTCAGTTGAAGGGACAACAGAACTGAATCAGAGTATGAGGAGAAGTCCCAACAGGATCCTCCTAATTTAAGAGGGAGCTACAACAAACCCTGGCAGCAAGAAAATCAGAGGTATGATAAAACTAAAGTACAATGTCATTATTGTAAGAAGTTTGGGCATTTTGCTAGCAAATGTTGGAAGAAGCAGGCAGATGCTGGAAAACAGTCTGCACATATCACAAATGAGTCTGAGGATGATCAAAATCCTGTGTTCTTGACTTGTAATGTCACTCAGGATAGTGCTAATGATATTTGGTTTTTGGATAGTGGTTGCAGTAACCATATGACTGGAAATAAGGATTTATTTTCTTCTATCGATACTAGTATTAAGTCTGAAGTAAAATTGGGAAATGACTGTAAGGTTACAGTTAATGGTAAAGGTGAAGTTCCAGTCTACACTAAGAATAATCAGAGAAGAAATATTGATGATGTTTATTTTGTGCCCGGTTTAAAATGAAATCTTATTAGTGTTGGACAACTGTTGGAGAAAAAATACAGAGTGTTCTTCAAGAGCAAGGTATGTACAATCTATGATAAATTACCCAACAAACAATTGATTGCAAAAGTAGAGATGACCAAGAATAAAATGTTTCCACTTGTTATGAGAAATGATTTGAGTGGTTTTTTGAATGCTTATAAAGCTGGAAGTTTAGATGAATCTTGGTTATGGCATTTGAGATATGGTCATTTACATTTTGGTGGTTTAGATCTATTACAGAAGAAGCAGATGGTAAAGGGGTTGCCTTGTATCCAACAACCTGCAAGCTCTTGAAAGAGATGTATACTTGGGAAGCATCATAGAGAGAAATTTGTTTTAGGTGTTTCCTACAGAGCAAAAGCTCCATTGGAAATTGTCCACACGGATTTGTGTGGACCTATGCAAACACCTTCTTTGAATGGTAGTGTTTATTTTATGACTTTTATTGATGATTTCAGTAAGAAGACTTGGTTGTATTTGTTGAAGCAGAAATCTGAAGCTTTTGAAGTTTTCAATAGGTTTAAGTCTATGGTTGAGAATGAGAGTGGTCAAACCATTAAGATCCTTAGGTCTGACAGAGTAGGTGAGTATAAACTAAATGAATTCGTTGAATTCTGTGATCTTCATGGAATTAAAAGGCAATTTACTATTCGATATACTCCACAACAAAATGGAGTGTCTGAAAGGAAGAATCAGACCATCATGGATATGGCTCGAAGTATGTTGAAAGATAAGCATCTTTCAAATGAATATTAGGGAGAAGCCTAGGATGGTAAGCTTTGCAATGTTTCTTATTTCATAATTTTTGGATGTGTTGCATTTGCGCATGTACCTGCAGAAATGAGGAGGAAGTTGGATGAAAAAAGCGAGAGATGTATCTTTGTTGGATACAGTGAAGAGTCTAGGGCATATAGAATCTACAACCCCATCACCAAAAAGTATGTAATCAACAGAGATGTTCAATTTAAAGAAAATGAAGCATGGGATGGAAGTATTGACAAATCAATTTCAGAGGGAGCTGTGTTACCCCGTGAAGATGATGATGAAGTTGAGCAGGCTGAAGGAGAAGGACATATGGTTCCACATGCACATACACCTGCAGCAAGAAGTCCAACAAGGAAAGCACCAGATTTCAACCCATCTCAATTTAGAACGCCCAGAACTCATGAGCGTGGTGAGCCATCTGGACATGGTGACCATCAAATAGATTCACAGGTAAGTAGTGAATCGAATCCTACTTTAGCTTCATTGAAAAACAGATTTAAAGGTCAGAAGACTAGAATCTTAAGAGAATTATATGATTAGAATGAAGAAGTAGATCAGATTTCAAATTTTTCATTAATGGCATGTGATCTTGTAAGTTTTGATGAAGCTGCTAAAGAGGATGTTTGGATAAAAGCAATGGATGAGGAGATTGATTCGATTGAAAGAAATAACACTTGGGACTTGTCAATTTACCTGAAGGTAAGAAGAGCATTGATGTTAAGTGGGTTTATAAGACTAAGATGAATTCAAAAGGTGAAGTTGAAAAGTACAAGGCAAGACTTGTAGCTCAGGGGTTTAGTCAACAACCCAGTATTGATTACAATGAAACCTTTGCTCCTGTAGCAAGAATTGACATAGTAAGGATGGTGTTAGCTATTGCAGCTCATAATAAATGGATCATGGATCAGATGGACGTTAAGTCTGCATTCTTGAATGGATGTTTAGAAGAAGAGGTTTATGTAAGACAACCTCTGGGTTATGAGATTGATACGCATAGAGATAAAGTTTACAAGTTAAGGAAAGATTTATATGGATTGAAGCAGGCATCCAAAGTTTGGTATAACAGGATTGATGAGTACTTGATTAGTGTTGGATTCAACAGAAGTCCAAGTGAACCAACTCTGTATACAAAAGTAAACCAGGAAGGTAAAATTTTGATTGTTTGTCTGCATGTTGATGACTTGATTTTTACTGGAGATCTATCTGTAGATGATTTTAAAAATGCCATGAAAACATATTTTGAGATGATTGATTTAGGATTGATGAAGTATTTTCTTGGAATTGAAGTGGATCAATCTGATGATGTCATTTTCATTTGTCAAACTAACTATGCAAATGAAGTATTGAAAGGGTTTAGAATGTTGAATTGTAAATCAACTGCAACACCTATGGCAAATGGTATTAAACTTAGCAAGTATGATGAGGGATCATATGTTGATCCAACTCTGTATAAGAGGCTGGTTGGAAACCTTATGTACTTAACGGCAACCATAATTGATATCATGTTTGTTGTAAGTTTGATTTCGGGATTCATGGAGACTTCGAAGAGTACTCATTGACAAGCAGGAAAGGGGATCCTGAGATATGTTGCTGGAACAACTTACTTTGGTATCCAATACACATCAAGTTTAAACTTTGAGCTGAACGGATATACTGATAGTGATTTTGCAGGTTCCATTGATGACAAGAAAAACACATCTGGGTATGTGTTCAGTCTTAAATCTGGAGCAGTGGCATGGGCATCAAAGAAACAACCCATTGTGACTCTATCTTCTATTGAGGCAGAGTATGTTGCAACAACTGCAGCTGCATGTCAAGCTGTGTGGATGAGAAGGATCTTGAATGAATTGTTGCATGACCAGAATGATGCAACCCAAATTGTCTTTGACAATAAATCTGCCATTGTACTGTCAAAGAATCATGTCTTTCACAAACAGAGTAAGCACATAGATACAAGGTATCATTTCATTCCAGAGCTGGTAACTGGTAAAGAGATTTATGTTCAGTTCTGTAGATCTGAAGAACAATTTGCAGACATATTTACAAAGCCTTTGGGAAATGAATTGTTTAAAATCCATAGAAGAAATATTGGGGTCTGCAAGGTGTAATGCATTGTTTACAACAATTTTGTTTCACATATTTTCAGTTCGTTTTTCTCTGAAATGATTAAGAAGGAGTATGTTGGATAGTAATCATTTCATCGCCTGAATAACGACGGATCGATGGTCGTCTTGACCCTTCAAGACTCAAGGATTTAGCACCGATTTACTGATAGCTCAAGCGGTGGCCGCCTTAACCTTTGCAGGCCACGAGACAGCATAACCGCCTCAATTAAATATTTTCTAAGATCGAAGCGGCAATTTTTGATTGAGGGAATTAATGTTAGTTTTTGTATAAATACCAGAAATGGATTGTAATCTTTTGCGATATGAAATTTTTTGAATCGAAGTTGCTATTGTGCATTCGGAGGTATTCTCTCTGTTTATATTTTTTTTATTGAGTTTGTAAACTCGTTTTATTTCTTGATAAGATTCGGCAATTATAGTTTTGTTTTGTTTCTGCGTTGGGTATTTATAAATGTTGAACCCCGAATTTCAATAAGCCGTATTTCACATTTCCAAGTTTAATTGTTAAAGGGTGCCTGGAGTTCCTTACTTTCAAAAAACTCTGAACCCGAAGTGGTGGGCCCAAACCCTATTCGTGTTTCGCGATTCGGGATTAATTGTTGCATTTTCCTTTTGCGTTGGGCGTTTGTAAATCCCGAAACCCCGAAGTGTTGGGCCCACAAACTTGTTCACATTTCATGATTCGGCAATTCACGTGGTGTTTTGTTTTTTGTGTTCGGTATTTGTAATCGTCGAAACTCGATCCCCGATCAGCCTCCATTTTTAATAGTATCAAATACCTTGTATTTATATTATCCTCATTTTTTGCTAATTTTAATGAAAAATGGTGAGAAGATAATTTGCACCACTGGATAAACTAATATTTATAGAAAACAACGAGAAGATCATTTACACCAGTTGATAAACTATGATATTTCTCGAAAATCGTGAGAAGATAATGTGTGCATATTTTCGTTCTCCGTTTGTAGGCAAGATATTGTATCATCACATGGATATCCACATTATTCTCATTTTAAACCTCTCTTTCGTTGGAAAGTAAGTAAGATTATTCCTTTCATTTTATATTTGTTCGCTTTTGTATGATATGTATTTTATTTTAATTTTTTAAATAGTATAAGTATTTAATTTAAATTTCTGTTTAATTAAAAAGTAAGTTCTTATTTTTTCCAATAAATTTTTGGAAAGCAATAACAACATAATTTGAATTGGTAAGTTCGTTTTATCCCGCCAAAGCTTATCTATAGTATATGATATGTGGTTCAATAAAAACATGTTATGATATATGGTTCAATTAATTGAGCAATTCTTGGAGTTATTTTATTGAATTTTATTAATTTTTTTGTGTATTACTTTATTTTATGTCATTACCCTATTATATTTAACAATTCTATCTATTAAATTATTTCTTTTTAAATATATTTCATTATGTAATTATATTTTTATGTTGAATTCTAATCATTTTTTTAGTAGTTTTAGTAGAATAATATGTTTGTATTCTTATCTAAATTGAAATGATGTTTTTTCCTCTAATTTTAATATATGTGTTGTATCTTAGATTTTCTATAGTGTACCTTACATTTTTCATAAGATGTGACCACTTTTATGAGCTCAAAGTGTGATAATTTCTTTGTATGTGGTCATGATGGGTTGATTGATGTACAAGTGTTGGTTAGTTGGTTTCCCGGATCTCTTTAGGTGGATGGTCATGACATGTGTTTTGGGTAGGTATATGAGCATTTTGAGGTGGATCTAATAAGATACACGAATTACAAGGTTGTAGCTATTCACTTATTCTTTTTACTATGTAAAAGGTGATTTTGTTTTGTAAGGGTTGTCACACCCATGGTTTAGCACACCTATTTTACCCCACATGGAAGCTCTCTTTCTTATGTATGTAACACACTTTGGTCATGGGCCCTTGGAGATGATTCTACACATGATTGTCCAATTTCATGTTTCCCAAGGTAGTCTCACAACTTTCGAGGCATATGACATTTTTTGGTGCATTTGTCACACCCTTCGAGGTGCAAACGAGCTATTTGCATCCATGGAGACACCTTTTACACATGTCATGTGAAATATGCTAGAACGATCCCCTCTTTTGGCACTTTTTGGAGGTGTTTCTACTCACCAAAGAGGGTCGACCCTCACATGGGGAGCTTCATGATAGCATTAGGTTTATTTTTAGCCAACTTGTTTATGTGGAGGTCATGGAAGTGACTTTACACCTTGAAGATATGACATGGCACTCACTCATGATGATGTGGATTGAATTTGATCACCTTTTGAAGAATTGATATCCCAAAAGAATAAGTTTTCCACTTTTATAAGCCTTAAGGGTGAACGTTGGAGCTAGGATGGCCAAGGATCATTCCTTGCCATGTTTTGAGGCATCCCAAGTCACTTTTGGGTGGAATATTTCCCCCTTTAGAAGGTTGAAGTCACCTCTTTTATGAGGGTTTCAAGCATGTAAAGTATCATTTAATTTTAATTTGACTTAGTCTCCAAGTTGTGTGGATGAAAAGTCACTTTTGCTTTGATTCCTTAACCTAGATTTAGGGAATAAAGAATGGGAAGGATTTGTGAGCCTCGTCTATAAATATATGCCCTTTTCTCATTCCAAATTGTTCTAAATTGTTGGAGATCTTTTCAAGCTATTAATAGAAGATATTTTACTTGGTGTTTTGGTGTCAATTCTTGGAGCTCTTTCTTTCTTATTTATTCTTCTTGGTACTTCAAAGACTGCGGTGAATATACAATTTTCCACTAAATCTAGCAAGATCAATCCATTGAGGAGTTACTCAAGGGTAAAATCACGAAGGTGGGTAACACTTTCGTGACAATCTGATCTCCAAAACTCTGAAAAACATTGTTTCGACCGAACTAATATTATTTTTCGGTCGAAAGCTACTTTTTTCGGCCGAACCCTGGAACGCCAAATCGAACGGTACAGTGACGACGCCGTCGATTTTCGTTTAGAAATTTAGTTGGACAAATTTTTTCCATCCGGCAATATGTTTTCGGCTGAAAGATATTCAAGATGAAAAATTATTTTGGCTAAAAGAATATTTTGGACGAACCATTCTTTCGAACGAACTATTCTTTCAGTCGAAAAGTTTTTTCAGCCGAAAAGATTTTTCAGCCGAAACATTCTTTCGGTTGGAAAATTGTTTATATATTAACCGCACATCGTAATTGTAACGTTTTTCTCATCTCTTCCCGATTGTGATAGTGAGTGAGTGAGTGAGTGATTGTGTTGTGTTGGCGCGTGAGCTTGTGCAACGTGAGCTTGGCGCGGACGTTGTGTGGGCGTGGATGTCGTGTTGGCGGGCGCTCCTGCGGGCGGTCTGGCTATTGTGTTGGCGGGCGGTCGGGAGGGCTGAGCTTCAGGTAAGACCAAAAAAATTTAACTGTAATTCTTAATTTTTAAATTTAATTTATAAGTTGTGTTTTTAATTTTTTTATTTTAGTTGTAATTTTTAATTTTTAATTTTAATTTTAATTTTAATTTCTATTTCTATTTTAAATTTTAATTTATGTGGAGGCCCCTATAGCCAAGTCGTGGGCAAGCCAATGGCTTTGCCACAAGGCTAGGCTCCCGCGACCAAATCACGGTCCACTGGACTCTGACTTGGCCGTGGCGGGCCAATCGTGGGCACGTCAACAACTTGGCCATAGGGTTGGGCCCCCGCGGCCAAATCACAGTCCACTGAACTATTACTTGGTCATGGGGGACCAACCCTGTGGCCAATCCATGGGCATGCCAACGACTTGGCCACAAGGCTAGGCCCCCGCGACCAACTCACAGTCCACTGGACTGTTACTTGGTCGTGGGGGGCCAGTCCTATGGGCAAGTGGTGGGCACGCCAACGAATTGGCAATAGGGCTGGCCCCCCACAACCAAGTCACAGTCCACTAGACTGTGATTTGGCCACAGGGGGCCAGTCCTATGGCCAAGCCATGGGCACGCTAACGGCTTGGCCATAGGGATGACCCTCACGACCAAGTCACAATCCACTATAACACCCAAATACAAATGCCCAACATTCTCTCATAACCATGTAACACAAACTTTTTCATAATTTCTTGTCTCGTAGAAAACCAAACAAGAAACACGTTATGGGAAGATGCTAACACGTTTTTCGTTTTTAAGTGTATTGGACTCATCATTCAAAAAAAATTGAAATGTCAAAAATGTTTTCAAATCTTGATATCATCTGTCCAAATTAATTGTGCCTTGTATATTAGCAGTTTTCCACTTAAGCTGATTAATTTGAAATGTTTCAACTAATTTATGAATTTATTATTAATCTGCAGTTAGTTGAACAAAATCAACTAAAAATAGATATAGATATGAGTAACTGTTTGATCAGTTTGTGTCACTGTTAGATGAACTTGTGATTAGTTTGTGTAATTGTTCAAAATATAAATATGTTTATATATTAACAGTTTGTGATTAAAATATAACACATATGTTGATATGTTATAAACAGTTTGTGTTAATAAAATATATTAACACATAATATATTTTATTATTTGTTAATAAATTAACACATAATATTTTGTGTTAACAAAATATATTAACACATATGTTATGTTATATAACATAACATATGTGTTATGTTACATTACATAACATAACATAAATAAACTAAAAATAGATATAGATATGAGTAACTATTTAATGAAATTGTGATTAGTTTGTATAATTGTTCAAAAGATTTGATTATAAAAGTGTTATAAAATTATGTGCATAAATGTGTTATATAGTTTGGTACAGGTAGAAGAATTTTTTTATGTTTATTTCATATTTGTTAATATTTGTACATTCTGATTATAAAAGTGTTATAAAATTATGTGCATAGATGTGTTATATAGTTTGATACAGGTAAAAGAAATCTTTGTGTTTATTTCATATTTGTTAATATTTGTACATTCTGATTATAAAAGTGTTATAAAATTCTATGCATAAATGTGTTATATAGTTTGGTATAGGTAGAATAAATCTTTATGTTTATTTGAAATTTGTTAATATTCTGCATAAATGTGTTATATAATTTGGTACAGTTAGAAGAAATCTTTATGTTTATTTTAAATTTGTTAAAATTAGTATTTAGATTTTAGATTTGGTATGTGTGCATTTGATTTAAAGACTGCATAGAAATATAACATCATCTTAATCTTATAAATCGGTTCTTCTAGTTCTTAAAATATAAATGTGTTCTTATATTTACAAATAAATCTCTAAATATTATATATATATATATATATATATATATATATATATATATATATATATATATATATATATATATATATATATATATAATATATAATATGGAAAAATTTATAAACAATATGGAATTACTTGAAAATGAGAATTTGATATAGATATTAATAAATAATTTATAAACAATATGGATTTAGTTAATTTGATGTAGACATTTAACAATCAAATATTAAGTTTTTAAATTTTATATAGACATTTAAAAATCAAATATTAAGAATAGAGTAAGCATTTTAGTGAGTAGTATGTGCCTGAGCAATCGGCTAGGAGCCGAATCTATTTTCTTTCACTTCGATGTTAAATACTTAGATTCAAATGCCCTGCTTTTCTTTGCATAGATAATCTCTTATTAAAATTGGTTGTGACTTGGCCGTGGGGGCCAACCTTGTGGCCAAGCCATGGGTACGCCCATGGCTTGGCCACATGGTTGGCCCCCAGCGACCAAGTCATAATCAATTTTAATAAGAGATTATCTATGCAAAGAAAAGCAGGGCATTTGAATCTAAGTATTTAACACCTAAGTGAAAGAAAATAGATTTGGCTCCTAGCCGATTGCTCAGGCACATACTATTCACTAAAATGCTTACTCTATTCTTAATATTTGATTTTTAAATGTCTATATAAAATTTACAGTCATTTCAATTAAGTTTTTAAATTTGATATAGACATTTAACAATCAAATATTAAGAGTAGAGTAAGCATTTAAGTGATTAGTCTGTGCTTGAACAGTAAGCCATTAGCCGAATCTATTGTCTTTCACTCCGGTGTTAAATACTTAGATTCAAATGCCCTTCTTTTCTGTGTATAGATAATCTCTTATTAAAATTGGTTGTGACTTGGCCGCGGGGGACAACCCTGTGGCCAAGCCATGGGTACGCCCATGGCTTGGCCACATGGTTTCCCCCCTGCGACCAAGTCACAGTCATTTCAAACGTTTTGTATTTCATAAAAATTTCAAACTATCCAAGTTTTAATTTCAAACGTTTTTTATTTTATAAAAAATTCAAATATTTAGGAATTCAATTTATAAATCCATTTTTACATATGTAATATTACATTATCATAAGTTATAAATATTATTTTACAGATTGTTGATTCTGGAATTCCTTGATGTACATTACTGTCTATCTTATAATTTGTAAAGGAATATTTGTGAAATATACATACAATGGAAAATATTTAAAACATATATATGCAGTTTTTTTTAATAAATTTAAAAATAAAATAGGAAGACAATTTAAAAATTACTTGTTTATATGTTCAAATTATACACACAAACAATAAATTTATAAACAATATGGATTTACTTAAAAATGAGAATTTGATATAGACATTTAACAATCAAATATTAAGTTTTTAAATTTGATATAGACATTTAACAATCAAATATTAAGAATAGAGTAAGCATTTAAGTGATTAGTCTATGCCTGAGTAGTCGTCCAGGAGCCAAATCTACTGTTTTTCACTCTGATGTTAAAGACTTAGATTCAAATGCCCTGCTTTTCTATGCATAGGTAATCTCTTATTAAAATTGGTTGAGACTTGGTCAAGGGGGACCAACCCTATGGCCAAGCCATGGGCACGCCCATGAATTGGCCACATGGATGGCTCCCCGCGGCCAACTCACAGTCATTTTTAATGTTTTGTATATTATAAATCCATTTTTACATATGTAATATTAGAGTATCATAAGTTTCTTGCAATGCCTTGTTTACCGTTAAATTATATTAATTCCTTCATAATTTATGTTGTTTTCAATCTTTTTGCACTCGATGTTACAAAACATTGGTTGTAGGTTTTTAATTTAATGTGAATCTAGATTATAAAATGTATTCAAAATATTTTGATGATATTAAATATTGGTTGTATGGTTTTAATAATAGAGGTAGATTATAAAGTTTATTCAAATTATTAAGGATATTGAAGGAGTCCTACACATGAAATGATGTCCTTATTAGATGGGATTCTCATATTATAAATAAAATCCATGGGATCCCTTAATCTATAACACCTTGAATACCATTGCACCACTTCTCAACAAGTGAATGCATATGGTATGTTTGATGCATGTACAAGGATAAATGTTTATCAATCCCTTAGACACCTTGCATTTACAAATGTCAATTTTCCCAAGGAGAAAATACTTTTGATTGAAGGAGTCCTACACATGAAATGATGTCCTTATTAGATGGGATTCTCATATTATAAATAAAATACATGGTATCCCTTGATGTATAACACCTTGAATACCATTGCACCACTTGTCAACAAGTGAATGCATATGGTATGTTTGTTGCGTGTACAAGGATAAAATTCTCTCAATCCCTTAGACACCTTGCATTTACGAATGTCAATTTTCCCAAGGAGACAATACCTTTGATTATTGATGCAAGGAAAATAACATGGAATGTATTTCATCCAACCACACTACTTTGGGCATGGATGGCTCTATATTGGATTTTATTACCAGATATATGCTCCCTTAGTTGAGGCCTCAAACAAAAATTTCATTCAAAAACTCAATGATTAACATGATTATGTAATTCACACCAAGTTTTACATTTTTCTGTGTTCATTTAATAACAAGAGAAAGAAATATTCATTGCTAAGAGTCATTTATATTTGGACTAGATTGACAAAACAAATCTTGAAACCATATAGTGAGACCTAATGATAATGGGTAAGTAAATACCCCCCTATGGTTAACATGATTATGTAATTCACGGAAGTTTTGCACTTTTATGTGTTCTTCATTTAATAACAAGAGAAATAAATATTCATTGCTAAGTGTCATTTATATTTGGACTAGATTGACAAAACACATTTTGAAACCATCTAGTGAGACCTAATGATAATGGGTAAGTAAATCCCCCCCTATGCTTCACATGTCCTCAATATTGTCGTGAGTCTTGGTCACATCTCTGTGTAAGACATGAGTGACCTACTTGTGTAGATTTGGTTTTTCCTTGAAATTCATCCGATTAACATTTAATGTAATATGCTTGGCTTTTTAGTCAGTAATTGATTGAATTTCACTTTTTTCAGTCTCTAGAACAACCAAATTCAACACTCACTTTTGATATGGTTTCTCTTCCAAACCATAGACTTTTATCATAGTAAACTGATAAAAAAGGAACTAGTCTCCCACTTTAGTGGTCTTTTGCAATTGTAGTGACCCTTTGACTAAAGGAATAATTATAATGAATACTTTTTGGATAATAAATTCTAATATAGAAATAAAAGAGTTTACATATTGCAAAAAACCTTCACTGGTGACATGATCTTCTTACCATAGGAAGCCACTCAATGGTTGGGAGAACAAAATGTTGGCTGGTCATTCTCCATCCTAGACTTAAAATAACCGAGATGTGAGTAGTTTTGATGGATTAACATATGGATCAAGTGAGACTGGTACCTGAATGACCTGGTACCCCTAGAATTTAAAAATTGTTGGTGCATTGTATTTGCCAAGAACTTGCAGAAGTCAAACTTTATGAAGGTTTTATTCTCGAGGTGTGACAAGGCTACTAGGAAACCCAAAAACAATGATATCCATTATAAAACTATTATAAATAGAAACAAACTTTGAAACATAGGTAGTATATTCACTAAAGTCATTCCCTCGACCTCCAGAACAAATAAACAAAAACATAGGTAGTATATTCACTATTATAACATTGGAATATGTTATAACATATTACAATGTAATATATGTTATGACATATTACATTGTAATATGTTATGACATATTACATTAGAGTAATATGTCATAACATATTACAATCAAAGTAAGTAAAACCCATATGTATTGGATAAGAGTATATACCCTTTGAAAGACCCTTGTTAATTATCTATTACCCTTTGTATTTACACAAGCATTTAGTTAAAGATGAGCTTCTCTTAACATTTGGATAAGATACTAGTTGAAGATGGTGATGTATTACCCTTTGTATTTACAAAAGCATTGGATTCACCCAACCAAGTCCTAGTTGTCCACAGGGTTTCTAATAGGATGGATCTACGAAAATGATTCAGAGGCCATTCTCAGCCCTTGTATCGACGAGGTCACTGGAAGAAGGTCGGTAAGCATATAAACAACGCTTTAGAACTGCATATAAACAAATGTTTAGTAGCGTCAAATCATCTAATCACAAACACTTAGTATATAAAAAGGTTCGTCATAAACATAATTCCAACAACTTTCAATCATATAATACATTTTCTGTATTAATGCCCCCTCCAAGTGTAATATAGACCTGTTGATGCTTAGTTCCATTGATTTGTAGATGGCATATTTCTTCCATCCAACCAAACATGGCATAAAGTTAATCATTGATTTTCATGGACTGTGCTCCATGTAAATTCTAACCTTGTACAATGTCTACTGTAAATAGATATTAAGAAAATAATAGAAAAGATACAATGGCAAATACAAACATTACACAGAGATTTTTCCCCTGGAAACCCAAACCGGGAAAACCAACATATATTATATTCATTCATTGTGTTACACTGTTTACAATACAATATACATATAGGAGCCAGCGACATCCAAAAACCTAACCCAATGACCTGGATTAGTCCAAAACCCTAATTCCTTAACCGGAAATAGAAAACCATCGGCAAAAACCATGTGCCGAAAAAACCACCTAAATACATAACACGTTTCTCGAGGTAGGTGTCACGTTTCCCAAGGCAGGAAATTTTTTTCTAGGGGCGCTGCCCCCAGACCCCCGCGCGGGAGGCTCTGCCCCCCTCTAACCCCCTTGCGCGCCCGACGCATATGCTCAGACACTACTACTCGTGCAAAGAATATAACACATACCCAACATTCTCCCACTTGTTGTTTTCTTTGCATACAGGGGGTTACAGGGTTACATAGTAAAAAATCTAGGGCAACAATGCCCATGGATCCTCTACACCAAGAGAACTTCTTAGTGCTCACATATTTTGTTAACGAGTCTGCAACATTCTTCAAAGTGTCCACCTTCATCAATGATACTTTATTTTCTTCAATCATGTCTCTCACAAAGTGATATTGAACATCAATGTGCTTTGTCTTTGAATGATAACCAGGGTTCTTCGCTAGAAAAATTTCACTCTGACTGTCACACTCTATCCTTACAACTTGTTGTACCAACCCAATACCTGAACACAATATTTGTAACCATACTGGTTCCTTACTTGCCTGAGTGCCTGCCATGTATTCAGATTCTGTAGTTGAAAGTGCCACTATAGCCTGTCATTTGCTCATCCAACTTATTGCTCCTTCAAACAGGTTAAACACATACCCACTTGTAGATATCCTACGATCCAAATCTCTATCCCACTCTGCATCCACAAAGCCATGTATATCAACCACTCTGTCCAATCCCGGTCTTCCTTCGTAGCAAAATCCATAGCTAGCAGTGCCACACAAATACCTGAAAACCATTTTTACTATTGTTCAATGCTCCTTCCCTGGTTTTGACATATACCTGCTCAAAACTCCCACTGCATGTGCGATGTACGATCTAGTACAGACCATTGCATACATCAAACTGCCAACTTCACTTTCATATGGAACATGAGACATGCCCTCCTCTTCTTCATGTGTCTTGCGACACCAATCCGTAGATAAATTTACACCAACAGGAATAGGAACCTTGACCGGTTTACATTCCTGCATATTAAACCTCTGCAATATTGTCTCGACATATTTTCTCTGATTTAACTAGAGTTTCCTCATTTTTTGATCTCTTTTAATTTCCATGCCCAAAATGAAATTTGAAGCACCAAGATCCTTCATGTCGAATTTAGAGGACAACTGGGTTTTCACATCCTGGATAATCTCCTTGTTGTTTCCTATCAACAACATGTCATCCACATACAAGACCAAATAAATCAAATGATCACCAATTAATTTAGAATACACATAGTGATCCTCTTTTATTCTTGTGAAGCCAAGTCCCAACATATAAGTATCAAATTTTTGATACCACATCCTTGGTGATTGTTTTAAACCATACAAGGACTTTTTCAGCTTCACACTAGCTCCTTCTTTCCTTTCACAGCATAACCTTCTAGTTGCTTCATAGAGATTTCTTCTTCCAGATCCCCATGCAGGAATGATTTCTTCACATCCATCTGTTCTACTTCAAAATCAAATGCAGCAACAACAGATAACATAAATCTTATAGAGGTTAACTTGGCAACAGGAGAAAAAATCTCACCAAAATCAGTTCCCTCAACCTGGGAATAACCCTTTGCTACTAACCGAGCTTTGTATTTATCCACTTTTCCTTATGCATTCAACTTCTTTTTAAATACCCATTTGTTGCCAATGGGATTTCTTCCAGTTTGAAACTCCACTAGATCCCAAGCCTCATTCTTATGCAAAGATGCCATTTCTTCTTCCATGGCCCTTTTCTAGAGATTTCCATCCTCTGAATCCACTGCCTCCTTGACAGTTCTAGATCATCATCAGTAATAGACAAAGCAAAATTTGAACGGAAATCAGATGGACTATACCTTTCCGGTAGCCTTCTTTCTCGATCCAATCTCTTCAACACTGGAGTATGAGGACCTTCTTCTTCTGATTCATGTTCCTCTGTAGTGTCTGCTTCATCATCCTTTAAATCAAAATCTATCTTCTCTGGTTCTTCCTTACTTGGTAGGACTTCCTGTTTAACAACATCCTTCATTTCTCTAAATACCACATCTCGGCTATACACTACCTTTTTAGTTTATGGGTTCCAAAGCTTATAACCTTTGAGACCATCTTTATATCCAATAAAGATACATTTTTCAACCTTCTTATCCAACTTACTCATGTTTTCCTTTGGAACATGAACATATGCATCGCAGCCAAATACCTTAAGATGCGTGAGAGAAGGTTCCTTACCAGTCCATACCTCTTGTGGATTCTTGTCACCCAACGCTGATGAGGGTGATCTATTGACCAGATAACATGCAGTACCCACTGCCTCTGCCCATAATTCTTTCCCTAACCTGACACCACTGAGCATGCACCTTTCTTTTCCATCAGCGTCATGTTCATCCTTTCTGCAACTCCATTCCACTTAGGTGTATATGGAGTAGTCTTCTGCCTTGCTATACCGCATTGCTTACAAAATTCTTCAAATTCATTCCCGTAGAACTCTCCACCATTATCTGTTCTCATCACCTTAATTCTTTTCTTTGTTTGATTCTCAACAAGAGCCTTAAACTCTTTAAACCTGTCAAAGACTTCATATTTCTTCCTGAGGAAATATATCCAAGTTTTCCTCGAGAAGTCATCTATAAATGAGACATAGTACACAGATTTTCCCAATGATGGGACCGACACAGGTCCAAAAACATCACTGTGAACTAGTTGTAAAATTCCTTCTACCCTTGTTTCACCAGAGGGGAATCTTACCCAATTCTGCTACCCATATAGACAATGTTCACATAAATCAAAATCCAGAGAGAAGTTAGACATACCTTCAACCATACCTTTACCGTGTAGTAGTCGAAGACCCTTCTCTCCGATATGCCCCAGTCTTTGATGCCACAACATAACCTTCTCTCCAGAGACTGTAGGAGTTCTTTCTTATTCAACTCCAATATTAGGAACAATGGAGCTATTACACCCATCACTAATAGTGTTTCCTAGCATCTTATATAGATTTCCAAACCGAACTCCTTTCATCAACACCATTTCTCCTCGAACCATCCTGCAAGTTCCCTTTTCAAAAAAAAAATTTACCCCTGCATCTTCCATTTTTCTTACAAAAATCAAATTTATAGCCATACCTGGGATGTGTAGAACACCAAGAAGTATTCTAATCCTTCCATCTATGAGTCTCAACTTGATC
>ML794073.1:295397-352563 GCA_009831015.1 Picea engelmannii
AGAATTATGCTGAGGAGAAGCCAAGCCAAAGCCATTTTGAGGCAAAGAAGCTTTTGAGGAGGAGACACTATCAGATTATTTCTGAGAGCTCCGGACGTCCGTTTTGCATGTCGTTTTCTTTGCATGGTTCTAGAGATCTGGAAGAAAATGACTAGATCAGACTTGTATACATTTGGCATTGCAGCGATGTACTTTTGAGATTTTGAACAGAAATAAAGAAGACTCCCCCACAGAGAAAAGGCCCGGAGACGTAGGAAAAGTTGTGCCGAACTCCGTTATCAATCTGCGTGTTATGGTTTGTTGTTTATTATTTCATTTCAGATCTGCATATATGTATATGGATGTCATAATTCCTCTTCTTTCCTCATTCTTTCGCTAAGTTTCTCAAATGGTTAATTAACGCATGCAAAATTAAAACTCAACCATAAGTCATTAAAAGATCCTATAGATCAGAAATACATCAAAATAAATCTCATTCCGCAAAAGCCTCAACTAGTAATCCTGAAATCAAATTAGAAAATCTATAGGTTGAAATCCCCGAAGTAAAATTATATGATCTAAACGGTGAAAATTTCCAGAATACACATTTTTATTTGATAGAAACTTTTACCAGTGAGAGTAAGGAAGCATATTTAGTTCCCAATGTTGTCTACACATGACCTATCCTTAGTCTTCCTGAAATAAAATTTTATATCCTTGTAAATCCTGAAGATCATTTTTTGAACTCAAGTTCATCTCTTATCACTTCCCGAATCTACTCGTTTATTCGATCTGAAAGACCAAGTTCTAGTTCTCATTTCCCTTCTAATTTTTATTTTACATCGTTATCACAAGATCTGTCACCTTTTGATTATATAGAAGGTCTCCACTATTACCTTACCAAAGAAATCGAAGATCTAGTACATCAATATTTTCAAATCTTTGATAATTTACATTACAACCCTCATAGTTCTTCTCCAAAACTATCAATGGTTGGTGTAGGAGGTGTAGGAGGCAGTGGACAAGTAAATCCACCACCAAATCCTCCAAGGATCTTTTCCAAAGTTGTTTCTACATATGCTCCCTTGGCCCTTCCCACAACTCTACATGATTTACCTGATAACTATATGAAAAGTTTACCTAAATTCATGGGAGAAGGGGATTTAACAACCACAAAACACATAGCATTTTTTTTTTATCAATTTGTTCATATAATTGGAATTGAACATGAATATGTTTACATGATACTTTTTGTAAAATATTTTGAGGGACAAGTCAGAAATTGGTTCAGGGGACTTCCTTTAGATTCCATTGCAACATATGATGATTTAGAAGCTACTTTATTAAGACAATGGGGTGAAAAAAAATACCACTTATATTATCTAACTGAGTTTGGTTCCTTAAGGAAGAAATCCTCTGAAAGTATTTCTAAATTTATCCAAAGACTTAATAAATTTTATAGCAAGATCCCAGCCAAAGTTAAACCTTCCCAACTAACTGCTAAAGTTACTTTTGTAGGGGCATTTTATTCTGACTTCGCGTTAGTTTTAAAGGAAAGAAGAGATACAACGCTGGATGGGATGCAAGATAATGCTATTGAAATTGAATCAAATATGATGGCATTAGGAAAACTAAAAACAAAGGTTGAGGTGGGAATAAGAGAACTTAGAAGGTTTAAAGAACAAGGAGGACCCTCCAGTTTTGGAAAAAAAAACACAAGAGGAAAAAATGGAAGAGACAGATAAAATCATTAAAGATTTATCAAATAAAATGTATAGGATGGAAACTGAGAAAGAAAAACCTGACCCTTATGTTAGCAATCAAAATTAACAGGAGAAACCTCAATACAAACCCTCAGATTCAACATAGGAAAATTAAGAATGAGGAAAAAACGATTCAGGCCCCTTTTAAATAGAAAATTGTATACAGGGAGATGATGTTCAACAATATGACGATTTAGATAATTATATAAACAATTTTAGTGATGAATATATTAAACCTCATTTAACTCAATAAGACTACGAACAATATTTAAATCATGGATCATTATTTGGTGAAAAAAATATAAATAACTTGGAGGATCCTACATCATAATATAAAGATCATGTTGATTCGATATTGGTTGAGCTTCATAATAAATATGATTTGAGGCCAAGAGATAATATTTCTACTACCAATCCACCAAAAATGCTCTTGGCACATGACAAAGTAAATGAAGCATTGGTCTCCAAATCACCCACTGAAGCACAAACTGCTCAAAAAACATAAGTTGAAACAAAGGCAACACAAACTAAAAATATGGAAAACAAAGAATCTAAAGTCTAGGCCAGAGAGTTAGAAAAATCAGTTGGTATTTTCAATCTAGAGAATGAATTGAATAAGATTAAAATTCTAGTCCCTTTGATTGAACTTGCCAGAAATCGGGTTTATAAGAAACATATCTCAAAAGTAATTAATTTCCCAGATGCAGAAAGTCAAGATGATGCTATTAACCTGCAAGATGAGCATCCAACAATTGTGTTTGGATCTCATATTGAAAACGACAAAGATTCAGTGGGTCCATTTTATATCACTCTTACTTTGCACGATCATTTGTTACATAATTGTATTCTAGATTCAGGTGCTTCACATAATTTTATGATAAAAGTAATAATGGAAAAATTGGGCTTGCAAATTACGAGACCTTATCAAGATTTATACTCTTTTGATTCTAGGAAGGTTAAGTGTATGGGTATGATAAAATACCTAGTCATAAATTTGGATCAAATTCCAGTTAAGAGTATTCTTATGGATGTGGTAGTAGCTGATGTAACTGCAAAATATGGCATGCTTTTATAAAGAAATTGGGGTGCAAAGTTAGGAGGATCACTTCAATTAGACATGACATATGCCACAATTCCTATTTTTGGTGAATAATTTACTAGATTGTACAAAGAGACTAGACTAGCCTACATAGTAAGTGATCCACAAAATCCTAATAATTATCAAGTCTATGTTGTTAATCATGATTTAGGAAATTGTATTTTATTTATTGATGATGATTTTTAAATTTGTACAGAAAACAAAAATGAAAAAATTGAAACTCCAAAAGAAAATGTAAATATTAGAGACAAGATGTGGAAAATGTTCCTTGATGGTGCCTCTTCTTGGGAAGGAGGAGGATCTGGAGTACTTTTCGTGGCACCAAATGATGAGTATTACATTCCTTTTTCCTATAGATTTCAATTTGATATTGATTACACAAACAATGCATGTGAATATGAAGCTTTAATTTTAGAACTAGAAGCTTCGAGAAAGCTAGAAATAAAACATTTGATAATATATGGGGATGCAGAGCTTATTTTTAAACAGATTAGATAGATATATCAAGATAAACATCCTAGAATGAGATCTGATTGAAATTGTGCTTGGGATTTGATTGAAAACATTTTTTTATCTTTCAACATTCATGTTATTCCTAGATTGCACAATCAACAAGCAGATTCATTAGCTAAAGCAGTAGCTACTTTTATTCTTCCCATTGTTCTAAAGTTGAAATATCATATTGACATGCGACACAAACCTTCAATTCCAAATAAAGTTCACTATTGGAAAACTTTTGAATACGATGAACAAATAAAACAATTTATGGAGATGGTGGACAATTTTTTTGAAACACATATAGATCAGGAAAATCAAAATGATCTAGTTTGGATTATGCAAGGAGAAAATACAGAGAAATTCAAATATAGGATTGCAAATCATAAAATTATCTTCCTAAAAAATAATCAGATTTTGAAAGGTCTCATTCAATTAGAAAGATTGTTCGATCAAAATGATTTCCCATTGAAATCTATCTTGCAACCTCAACCGAAAGAAGTTTAGGATTGTAATGTGGGTTCAAATGAAAATCCAAAACTTGTTAGGTTGTCTAAATATCTTCCTACTAAACTGAAGAGAAAATATATTGAGTTACTCAAAAAATATAAAGATGTTTTTGCATGGTCCTACGAAGATTTATAAACTTATGATACTCTTATTATTGAGCATAAGGTTCCATTAAAACCATGTGTCGATCCTTTCAATAAAAGACAAATTAATCCTATTCTCTTTCCTATAATAGAAAGGGAGCTTAAAAAACTTCTTAAAACAAAATCATTGTACCTCTTAGATATTCTGAATTGGTAACCAATTTGATTCAAGTCAGAAATAAGAATGGAGAAATAAGATTGTGTGTTGATTTTAGAAATTTATATCAGTCTTCATTAAAATAAAATTACCCTCTACCAAAAATGGATCATATTCTTGAAAAGGTGGTTGGGGAAAATATAATTTCTATGATTGACGGATTTTCGGGGTATAATCAAATAGTTGTCCATGAATGTAACAACCCCCCTGTTACATCATAACCAATTGATAACAGTAAGAAATAAAAACAATTTGACATCCATAGCACATCATTTGAACTAGTGGAACAGGATCATCATGTACATCAACAATACTCATTCTACTTCTTTCATTCCATTGCACTACTAGATTTAGATGCCACTTAATGCATGAAGTATATGCCACTTCACATATAATAACATACAAGCTACCCACCCAATGTCTCCTGTAAGGTTAGGATCTCTAAGACACATAATAAATGCTCAAGTATAGGATTCGTCTGATTGATCTTGACCATTTAAGGTCTCAAGACTGGCAAATGTTATGAGGAACAAGGAAGTATCTAATTCCCATACCTTCAATATATTCCATAATCAAATAATTTCTAGCATTCTTATGTACATATTTTGTTCAAAATGACATAGAGAGATCGATATCTTAGTCATCGCCTCATACACAATGTATATTATTTCAATAATTCATTATCTTACTTATTGAAAGAATAGGAAGCAATCCAATAAAATCAGGACATAAACTTAATCAGTAACAGTAACAGAGACCTTCAACGGGAAACCTAAAAGATGATAGTTTTGTATTACTCCAATTTACTTGGAAAAGTGACAACCCTACAGAGTACATCCAAGTAGAAATCTATTGATCTATATCACAATTTAAATGAGGAAAAGAACATCAGAGAAGAGATCTCAACACAATGTAGAAATCATAATATTACTTTGTACTTCTGTGAACCAATTGTTGGCATGTTTACAAGCAGAGTGTGCCTGTCATTAATGGAAAGAATAAAAATGATGTTGGCAAGTTTACAGGAAGAGTGTGCATAGCAAGAACAAAAACAAAGACACAGAAGAGAAAGCTCAAGAAGCTCATGAGGAATAGCACAGAGTTGCATGCAGAGTGCAAGTGTGCTTCAGGACCATTACCAAATCTCAGGAGAGATAGAATTCTCAGAAGCACAGATTAGTCCCATACATCAAGGCTCGCAGAAGGATCAAAGGTCATAGAACCTTTGACAATTATAAATTCCTCCAAGTTGGTAGGATGCGTAAGCTCAGAAGGAGGAGAGACAGTGGTTGTTGGATCACCAATCCCAAATACACGATGGTCGTCAGATCAAAGTCCAGACAGGAGGAGCGCACAGAGGAGGATATTAGACCTCAACCATTGGATCGGAGTGCGTAGGACTAACAGTGGTTGGATACAGTATAACTGTGAAGAGGATAATGGCCAAGATCCATCCTTGAACTCGCGATATGCGAAGTTACGAAATGATCTGGGCCGTCAGATCACCGAGAGATCTCAACCGTTGATCTGATATGAAGCATTTTAGAGTTTCATGATTTGGGATTTTTGAGGAAACTCATAAAAAGAACTCACGATATGTGAAGTCGTGAAATGATTTGGGTCATTGGATCACCGAGAGATCTCGACCGTTGATCTGATATGAAGCATTTCGGAGTTTGGTGAGTTGGGATTTTTGAGGCAACTCATAACAGGAACTCACGATATGTGAAGTCGCGAAATGATCTGGGCCATCAGATCATCGAGAGATCTTGATCATTGATCTGATATGAAGCATTTTGTAGTTTCACGAGTTGGAATTTTTGAGGCAACTCATAGCAGGAGTTCACGATATGCGAAATCGTGACGCACCCCTCTTGTTTGGCCCCTGGTCATAGCTGGTGGTCACATTGATGAAGGTTAAGGGAGGAGCTAGCACATTGCTAGGATTTACAATGGATATCACCGAAATCGCGAAATTCCTTTTCGAATAGGGTTGGGGTCACAGCCAGTGGTCACATTAAAAGAAGAGAAGGGAAGGAGCTATCGTTGCTAGGTTCCACCTCCACAGAATTGAGAGGACATATCTGAACCGTCTGTTCAAGAGCATCGTCAGGATCTTGATATCGATGATAATGCTCCATTGCGGGGCCAGAACATGCCTGGGCCTTAATTTCTCATGAGAGGGCCACAATTGAAACCACATTTTTGGAGAAAGGATGTCTGGAGGCTCATAGTGAATTGCGGGGTGAAAAGTGGGTTTCCCTCAAACTAGGTATGGATCCGCCTGCAATCGTGTGGTCATGTGAAGTTCATATCCCAAGGCCATATCGTGAAAAAAGAGCTAGCGCTCACTAAACAGAGCTTGGGAAGAACCTTTTTAATAGACGTTTGGTCACCGCCAAAGGTCACGTGAAGGAAGGGGATTAGAATCCAAAGAAGCCATAATTGACTAGTTGTAATTGCTAGAACGAAGTGATTGCATCGACCAAAGAACTTGAGGAGCTGGAGGGTGATCGCCAGAGAAGCTGAAGAGTCTCAAGGTAACTGCTAGTGGAATCAAGACTCATCATAGGGACAATTGACAGATTGAAAAGTGTCGAAGTCTATTAATGCAATAGAGAGGATAAGCTCTATTGTGACAGAGTAGACGAAGATTCACATTGCCAGAGAATGAAAAGAATCTCAACATATCTCCTAGTGATGATGAATGCATGGAGCTAACTGCGAGGGAAGATGAAGAGTTGCCATGATTATCAGGAGATGACTCGACGTGAGAAAAGTATGTAGAAAAAAGAAGTGACGTGATTATGCTGTAGATCTATGTAGGAGGGAGGAAGAGCTACAGTGAACTCTTTGCAGGGAAGAACAATGACGCTGTAAAAATCATGCAGAGGCATTGCGCATGAGGGATGCAAAAGGCGCATAGAGAGTATAAAAATGTAGAACAAAGAAGAGATATGCATTGTTGCTGAGTGTGATTGATGCAGATAGAAGCATGAGGTGTGCAGGAGTTGAATCGTAGAAGACACAAGGAACATAAATGCATATCTAAGAGAAGAAAAAAAATCACAGCAGACGCGAGGAGAGAGACATTGATGTAGGCAAAGAAGAGCAGGGTAGCAGAACAATGATGAGACTGGTAAGACATAGATAAATGTTGTGTCATTGTGATAAAGTTGTAGAAAGAAAATATTTATATTTCAGGGTGGTAGGGAGGTTCTAGGGAGGATTGGTGTCCTCAGAGTTTCAAGTGGGTGCTTGAACACAGGGAGTTGTAGCTTCCATCTGGTTGCAACCATAAAAACCAGGGTGGCAGGGTGGTGCAAGGGAGAACTTTTGTTCTCTATTATACAGGTCAGTGCTTGTGTGAATAGAAGTTGGTGCTTCCATCTAGTTGGTTCTGGAACACTTAGGGAGTTGGTGCTTCCTTCTAGTGGGTGCTAGAGAAACCAAGGAGTTGGTTCTTCCTTCTAGTGAGTGCTAGAGAAACCAAAGAGTTGGTTCTCTCAGCAAGTTGCATCTTGGAAAACAGAGGTGGTAACCTCACAATGAGTTGGTGCTCATAAGAATGATAATGTACATAAAATAAAGATTACTTATCATATCAAGAAGAAGAGGTTTTTTCCTTTATGGGTTTCCTCAAAAAATATTTGTCTTTGTATATTTCATGTATGTGATTGATGTTGAATATTCTACTGCTTACCTCCCTGCATTATTGTGATTTTCATTGAGTGTTTTGTAAAGAGTTTAAAATAAGAAAAATTGTTTAATCATAGTAACAATTGATTCAAACACCCCTCTCGGTTTTCCAACAATTGGTATCAGATCTAGCCATTTTTATCTAAGGGTAGATCCTAGAGCTTAAACATGACTAGCCGTGAAGGAACTTCAACCAACAATGCCCCTCTGTTCAATGGAATAAACATTTCCTTCTGGAAAGTTAGGATGAGAACCTATTTAATGGCTTTAGGTACATATGTCTGGGATGTGGTAGAGACTGGTTATGTAAGGCCAGTTGTACTAGCTAATAAGGATGACAATCTATAATTAAGCTTCAATTCTAAGGCTATGAATGGTATTCTCAGTGGTCTTGTAGAAGCAGAATTTGTAAAAGTTATTCACTTAGAAACTGCCAAAGAAATGTGGGACAAACTCATTAGCAGTTATGAAGTTAATGAGAAGGTAAAGGATGCCAAGCTTCAAACCTACAGAGTACAGTTTGAACAACTATAGATGAAAGAAGATGAAACTATTGGAAAGTACTTTATGAGATTTGAAGAACTAGTAAATGCAATGAAATCTCTTGGTGAAAAAAATTGAGGAAGCCTCTTTAGTTCAGAAAATTCTGAGATCTCTGCGAGATAGGTTCAACCCAAAGGTCTCTGCTATAGAAGAAATTAATGATCTAAAAGCTTTGGCTTTTGATCAACTTCTAGGAATGTTGACTGCATATGAAATGAGGGTAGGTAAAGATAAATACAACACTAGAGAAGCTTCTTTTAAAGCAAATAAGAATGAGGAATCTGAGCCTGATGAAATTGAAGAAAAATTTGTGAGAAGACTAAAGAAAAGATCAGGAAAGTATCAAGGCAAGTTTCCCTTCAAGTGCTTTAACTGTGGAAATATAGGTCACTTTGCATCTAAGTGTCCACACAAGAAGAAGGATCGGAATTATGAAGGTGAAAAGAAGTACAAATCCAGGAGATTTGGTAAAAAGAAAAGTTTATGTGTAAACAATGATGACTCTTCAGAAGACACAGATAATGACTCTTCCTGTGAAGATAAGGTTAATGACTTTGTTCTTATGGCCAAAGAGGAGTATGATAATCAAAACATAGGAAGTGATGTTAATGATCAATAAGTTGTGGTTGATATGGAAGGTGAACTAATCAATGCCTTAGAAGAAATTGACAGAATCAGACTCGAGAAAAGAAAACAAAAACAATTGTTGATGCAGTTTGAAAAGAATGCTAAAAACCTGATGAAGTCTTTGCCCTGCTAAAGGTGGATTTAGAAGAGGAATATAAAATAGAGGACATTCTGAAACAACAGTTATCAGAGAAGAAGGAAAGATGTGAAGCCTTGGAATAAGAGGTAGTAAAGACCAGAAAAGAGATGGAGAATTTCAAAGCATTGTATCTCCAAAATGTTCCAAGCATTAAAGCCTCAGAAGGATTAACCACCATTCTGAATCAACAAAGGAATCCAAATTTGAAAACTGGTTTGGGTTATGAAGAAGGATCAAGTTGTAGTTAGACAAGCAACAAATATTTCATCAAGTTTGTCAAATCTACATTCATTGACAACAACAAATATGGAGAAACAGAGGAAGATAATCAGCCGCCAAGGAAGAGTGAAAGAAAAAATACCAGAACTGAATCTGTAGAACAAATAAATCAACCTGCTCAAAGAATACAACCATTTTCCAGGTACAAAGGATTTTTCTATGGATATATATATATTTTTTTTCTAACTTTGGTCACAAAGCTGTAAACTATTCTTTAAGATTTAGATATGAGAAATCAAAACACTCAAGGAATAGATATCTGCAGCATCAAAGAATGAGACAACCAAGTAACAAACAATCACAGACTGTAAATCATGTGATGGCTGGAAAAAGGACACACGTTAAACAAAACAATCATTATGATCCTTTATTCAATGAACCAAAATGTTACACCTGCCATAATTATGGACATAAATCTGTAGACTTTCGCTTACAGAACTATGAATCAAATCTGAATCCCTCTGCTGAAAACGTCAAGGTTTGGAAGAAGAAAGAGAATGACAAGTGTGGATTAGTACTGTCAGCTCAAAGACAAAAGAACTCCTGGTATATTGATAGTGGATGCTCCAAACATATGATGGGAGACAAAAGTAAGTTTTTGTCTCTAACTTAGACTCTAAGTGAAAGAAAATCAAGAAATGTAACTTTTGGAAATGATGCTCCTGGTAAAATCAAGGATAAAGGGATGGCGAGTTTGAGTAATGGTAAAGGAAAAGAAAATGATGTTCTTCTTGTAGATGGGTTGAAACATAATTTTATCAGTGTAAGAAAATGTGTGACAGAGGATACGAAGTAGTGTTCACTTCCAAGGATTGCAAGATAAAGTCTGTAAAATCAGGACAAGTGGTGGCTAAAGGCATAAGGATGGATAATAATGTATATGTGCTGAAAGAAAATAGAGAAGAGTTTCATCTAAGAAAACATGATGAAATTTGTTATGGCATAGGAGACTTGGAAATCTAAACTTTGACCACTTAATCAAGCTAAAAATTATTGAGGCAGTAAAAGATATTCCAAGAATATCAAAGCCACAAGACTTTGTGTGTAAACCCTGCCAAGTAGGAAACCCAACCAGGACACAGTTTAAATCCAAGATCTCTACTTCAATAGAGAAACCACTCCAATTATTTCATATGGATTTATGTGGACCATAAAGACAGGAAGGGACAGGGAAAGAAAACTACTTTATGATGATCATTGATGATTACTCCAAACTTACTTGGGTTTCTTTTCTCAAAGAAAAAGATGAACCATTTGAGAAATTTAAAATATTTAAGGCTTTAACTGAGAATCAAACATGCAACAGATTAAAGGTTGTGAGATTATATAGAGGATAATTTATGTCAAGTGATTTCAAGGAGTTCTGTGATAAACATGGGATCAAAAGAGAATACAAAATCCTAGGAACCCCACAACAAAACAGAGTAGTTGAGAGGAAAAACAGAACAGTTCAACAAATGTCCAGGTCAATGATGAATGAGAAGCACATTGGTCAAACCTACTGGGTAGAAGCAATACACACAACGATCCATATTCTTAATAAATATCACCTCAAACCACACAGTGACAAGACACCTTATGAACTATGGCATGGAAGACCTGCTTCAATAAAACACTTCAAAGTCTTTGGGAGTAAGTGCTACATAAAGAATAATAATGAGAACCTTGGAAAGTATGATGATAGGGTTGATGAAGGCATATTCTTAAGGTATGCTACAAATAGTAAAGGATATAGATGTTATAATAAGAGGCTGCATAAATTGGTTGATTGTGTTGACATCAAATTTGATGAAGGAGTCCTAGTAAAACATGTGAGCAATATTGAATCAAAAACAGAGGATATAGGTGAAGTTGAAGCTAAACAAGTCCAAGAATTAGAACAAGAAGACTCTGAGTCAGATGAATATGTAAATACTCAGGAAGACTCAAATCAACATACAACATCAAATTCTTCCTCCAAAATTACTCAAAAGAATCATCCTGCAAGTTAGATAATTGGTGAGAAATACAAAGGTGTACAAACCAGGAGAAGGATAATCAAAAACATCGAGCAATCACATATAGCCTTCATATCCATGGTGGAACCCAAGAACTTCAATGAAGCCAATGAAAATGAAAATTGGTTAAAATCAATGAATGAGGAACTGGATCAAATTGAGAAGAACAATACTTGGGAACTTGTTCCTAGACCTGCAAATAAGAATGTAATTGTCTCCAAATGGGTGTTTAATAATAAAATAAATGAACAAGGACAAATTGTTAAGAATAAATCTCGTTTGGTCTATAAGGGGTATGCACAAGTTGAAGGACAAGATTTTGATGAAACATTTGCACTAGTGGAAAGATTGGAAGCCATTAGAATGGTTCTGGACTATGCATGCCATAAGAACTTTAAAGTATATCATATGGATGTTAAGTCAACTTTTATTTATGGAGACCTAGAATAAGAAGTATACATGTAGCAACTTGAAGGATTTTCACTGACAAATAATCCTAACTATGTCTATAAGTTGAAAAAGGCATTATATGGACTGAAATATGCAACACGAGCCTGATATCATAGTCTGGATAAATTTCTACAGCATTAAGGGTTCAAGAAAGGTATAGTTGACAGTAATATATATATATATATATATATATATATATATATATATAATCTAAAGGTGATGATTTATTAGTTGTTGTGGTTTATGTAGATGACATTATATTTGGATGCACTAATGACCTTTCAGTTCAATGGTTTTCTAATTCAATGCAGACTGAGTTTGAGATGTCCATGATAGGAGAACTATCATATTTTATTGGTTTACGAATCAATCAAAGTTCTGTAGGGATATTTATCTCTCAGGAACAGTATTTGAAAGAGATGTTAAAGAGGTTTCAGATGGAATATTCTTCTCCTGTTGGCACACCTATGGTGGTTGGTTGCAAGCTCAGTAAAGATGATATTTCACCTGATGTTGATCAAAGAACATATCGATCAATGACAGGCAATCTTATGTACATCACAACATCCCGTATCAATATAATGTCGGCTATTAGAATAATAGGTTGTTATCAGTCTACCCCTAAACAAAGTCATTTAGCAGTTGTCAAGAGGATCTTAAAATATTTGAAGGGCACAATGACTTATGGTCTTTGGTATCCTAGAAATCAGACCTTACAATTAACTTCATATTTAGATGTTGATTGGGAAAATTGTTTGGATGAGAGAAAGAGCACCAGTGGAGGTGCATTCTTCTTAGGTGATTCGTTAGTATCATGGCTTAGTAAAAAGCAGGGATCTATATCATTATCCACTACAAAGGAAAAGTACATTGTTGATGCTACTCGCTGCACTCAAATTTTATGGATGTTATAAACTCTTGAAGATTTGAAGGTAACTTATACTGACCCCATTCCACTTCACTGTGATAACACCAGTGTCATTAGTGTCTAGAAGAATCTTGTTCTCCATTCAAATACAAAACATATCCCAATAAAGTATCATTTTATCAAAGAATAGGTTACAAACAAAGTTGTTCATATGAATTACATTCCTTCCACAAAAAAATCACAGACATCGTTACTAAACCCCTAGTTAAGACACCTTTTGAATATCTTCACCAGAAGTTGGGCATGACCTCGTTATCAACCTAAGAGATTCCATCCTGTCAGGGGGAGTATGTATTGATTGAATATATGATACCTCTGCACGGTACTACAAATTCTTAGGGGGAGCAAGTTTTTTTTGACATTGATGTCAAAGGGGGACAAAAGGTCTGATTTGAATGCAAGTCTGGTCTGAATGCTACAGTTGAAGCTCTAAGAAGAATAGTGCAATCGTTCACGGTTTCCATCAATGCCAAAGGGGGATATTGTTGGCATGTTTACAGGCATAGTGTTCTTGTCATTGATTGAAAGAACAAAAACAATGTTGGCAAGTTTATAGGCAGAGTGTGCATAGAAAGAAAAACAACAAAGACACAGAAGAGAAAGCTCGAGAAGCTCAGGAGAAATAGCATAGAGTTGCACGCAGAGTGAAAGTGTGCGCCAGGACCATTACCAAAGCTCAGGAGAGATAGCATTCTCAGAAGTGCAGACAAGTCCCATACATCAAGGCTCACAGAAGGATCAAAGGTCACAGAACCTTTGACACATAGAAATTCCTCCAAGTCAGGAGGATGCATAAGCTCAGGAAGAGGACCAAAAGTGGTCATTAGATTACCAATACTGAATACCTGATGGTCGTCATATCAGAGTCCATACAAGAAGAGTGCGTAGAGGAGGATATTAGACCTTAGTCGTTGGATCGAACTGCATAGGAGTAGAAACCATTGGATCCAGTATAACTGCGAAGAGGATAATGGCCAAGAGCCATCCTTGAACTCGTGATATGCGAAGTCACGAAATGATCTAGGTCGTCAGATCACCGAGAGATCTCGACTGTTGATCTGATATGAAGCATTTCGTAGTTTCGTGAGTTGGGATTTTCGAGGAAACTCATAACAGGAACTCACGATATGAGAAGTCGTGAAATGATCCGAGCTGTCATATCATCGAGAGATCTCGACCGTTGATCTGATATGAATCATTTTAGAGTTTCGTGAGTTGGGAGTTTCGAGGCAACTCATAACAGGAACTCGCAATATGTGAAGTCACGAAATGATATGGTTCATTGGATCACCGAGAGATCTCGACCATTGATCTGATATGAAGCATTTCATAGTTTCATGAGTTGGAAGTTTCGAGGAAACTCATAGAAGGAGTTAGCAATATGTGAAATCGCGACGCACCCCTCTTGCTTGGCCCCTGGTCACAGCTAGTGGTCACATTGATGAAGGTTAAGGGAGGAGCTAGAACGTCTCTAGGCTTTACAATGGAGATTACCGAAATATTGAAATGCCTTTTCAAATAGGGTTGTGATCACAGCCAGTGGTCACATCAGAAGAAGAGAAGGGAAGGAGATAGTGTTGCTAGGTTCCACCTCTGCAGACTTGAGAGGACATATCTGAACCGTTCGTTCAAGAGAACCATCAAGATCATGAGATCGAAGGTCGTGCTCCATTGCAGGGCCAGAACATGCTCGGACCTTAATTTATCATGAGAGGGCCACAATTGAAACCATGGTTTGGAGAAAGGACACGTGGAGGCTCGTAGTTAATTGCAGGGAGAAAAGAGGGTTTCCCTCAAGCCGCCTATGGACATGCCTGAAATCGTGTGGTCACGTGAAGTTCATAGCCCAAGGTCATATCGTGAAAACAGAGCTTGGGAAGCACCTTTTGAATAGGTGTTTGGTCATTGCTAGAGGTCATGTGAAGGAAGGGGATTAGAAGCCAAAGAAGCCATAATTGATTGGTTGCAACTACTAGAATGAAGTGATTGCATCAGCCATAGAACTCGAGGAGATGGAGGGTGATCACCAGAGAAGCGGAAGAGTCTTAAGGTAATTTCCAGTGGAATGAAGACTCATCATAAATACAAGTCACATATTGAAAAGTAATGAATTTTGTTACTGCAACAAAGAGGATAAGATCAACTGTGACAGAGTAGATGAAGAGTCACACTACCAGAGAAGGAAAAGAATCTCAACATATCACCCAGTGATGATGAATGCATGGATCTAACCGCAAGGGAAGATGAAGAGTTTCCATGATGATCAGGAGATGACTAGATGTGAGAAAAGTATGCAGAACAGAGAAGTGAAGTGATTCTACTGTAGAGATATGTAGGAGGGAGGAAGAGTTGTAGTGAACGATCTGTAGGGTAGAACAATGATGCTGTAAAAAACATGTAGAGGCATTGAGCATGAGAGATGTAGAAGGTGCACAAAGAGTATAGAAAAAAAGAACAAAGAAGAGATATGCGTTGTTGTTGAGTGTGATTGATGTGGGTAGAAGCATGCAGTGTGCGGGATATGAAGCGTAGAAGATACAAGGAACATAAATGAATATCTAAGAGAATAATGAAAAGCGCAATAGACGCTAGGAGAGAGACACTGATGCAGGCAAGGCAGAGCAGGGTAGTAGAACAATGATGAGACTAGTAAGAAATAGATAAATGTTGTGTCATTGTGATAAAGTTGTAGAAATAAAAGATTTATATTTCAAGGTGGTAGGGAGGTGCTAAGTAGGATTGGTGTCCTCATATTTTCAAGTGGGTTCTTGAACACAGGGAGTTGTAGCTTCCATTTGGTTGCAGCCAGAAAAACCAGGGTGGTAGGGTGGTCCAAGGGAGAACTATTGTTCTCTGTTATACAGGTTGGTGCCTGTGTGACTGGAAGTTGGTGCTTCCATCCAGTTGGTGCTGGAACACTTAGGGAGTTGGTGCTTCCTTCTAGTGGGTGCTAGAGAAACCAGGCAGTTGGTGCTTCCTTATAGTGGGTGCTAGAGAAAGTTGGTTCTCTCAGCAAGTTGTAGCTTGAAAAATAGAGGTGGTAACCTCAGAATGAGCTGGTGCTCATAAGAATGATAATGTACAGAAAATAAAGATTATTTATCATATCGAGAAGAAGAGGTTTTTCCCTTTATGCGTTTCCTAAGGAAATATCTATCTCTGTATATTTCATGTGTTTGATTGATGTTGAATATTCTATTGCTTACCTCCTTTCATTATTGTGATTGTCATTGAGTGCTTTGTAAAGAGTTTAAAATAAGAAAAAAAAATTAAGAACGGTAACAATTGATTCAACCCCCCCTCTCAGTTGTCCAACATCAACTGATACAATGAAGAAATAACCTACAACCAAGTGAAATTACGTTCTAAGTTTGAGTTAATAAGTTTCTATAAGGAACCTGAAATTCCTCTTATGGGTGTCACAGTGCCACACTTCTAGAGCCAACTCTAGAAGTGCGCAGATGGGCTCCTTGATAGCCCAAGTTCAGAAGAAACAATACTTGGTGTGAGAAGAGATCCTGTCAAGTGATGCAGGAGCATAAGCTCTCAAATTCAAACTTGTTGATTTATACCTTGGGGTGTATATTAAGATTTGAGAAACCCTCTGTTCATTCATGAAGAGGAACATGTATTTGAGAAGGTTATGACTCTATTCAATTATGAAGTGAATCTCTATTAATGTATGTTGTAGGTTTAGAGAAGAAGAGTATCTGGAAGGCTCAAGGATATCTTGTGTATACATCAGTGAGTAAGATATTGAATACCATTGAACCAGGAGAAAGCTACAGTAGTCGTTAGATCTGGGAATTTCATAGGAGGACCGTCGGATAAACATATGATTAAGTCCCAAACGTCAGATCCCAGTAAGGGTAGATCAACGATGGGGAGCCATTGCAGGATAAAAGGGTTGAGTTATCAATCGCTCAATTTTTGGTTCTGAAATCCACACAGATTGTAGATCTTCACCTACAAATAGATAAACAGTTTTCATCGATCCCACTATCAATGAGCAGTTTCTAATGTGAAATTAAAAAAAGGGTTTAAACATTGTGCTAGTTGAGACTCCGCAATCCTTTCTATCCATCTATATCTAGGATTGATTTAATCATGACCGTCGAATTAGCACACAAGGAGTTGATCCAAGTTCATAGCTCTAGGTCATATGAAGGGAGGAGATAGGTCCTTTAGGCTAGTTGATAAGGACATGGTTTAATGCTCTGTGTTAAGCTATTGTCACTGGGATTGGTTATATGTGTAAAAAGGCCATAAGATAAAGGTTAAGGAACTCTCAGAGTCCCAAAGTCTAGAGTAAATCCTTACTGTCCAACGGTGGGTACACGTGTTTGTAGATCCGAGTATTCAAAATTTGGCAATATAGGAGGTGGTGGTTGAAGGTTGTGAAGGTGTGAAGGGTTTCGAACTCCCAGATTTCTGAAGTTAATCCTGACCTTGGTTTTTGGTAAATCTAGGACCATCATATATGTGGTTTCGAACTTTGTGAATTCGTATGGAACGAGAGTTGCAACAACTAAAATTCCAGAAGCCCACAACCCCAGAGTTTCTTAAGGCCGTATATTTGAGAAGGGTTTGGGAGTCGTTGATATCTTAGTATTTCGGTATTCGACACTCCAGCTAAGTTAATAGGTAACTGTTAAGGATTATGAAGACCCGAAACTTACAAACTCTCATAGTAAATGTCATCCATATATCTAGTGATTGATCAAGGACCATTAGATATGAGAGCCTTAGTCCTTTAGAGGTTCAACAGTTCGACACTCCGGAGGAAAAGGGTTGTAGTTGCAAAGGTGAAAAACTCCCAGAGTTACAAACATCGGAGTAGATGAAAATTGTTGATTTTAGGAGGAGTGTAAGTTTTTAGATCTCCAATATCTTCGGCGGTTTGACGATCTAGGTGAAGGGTCTAAGGTTGTGAAAGCGGGGAAAAACCCTGAAGTCTGAAGTTCCATAGTGGATCTCCACCATAGATTCTCGTGTGAGGAGAAACTCTGCCAGCCGTTTTATTAAGATGATATATGTTAATGAAGGAGGGTGGTAAGGCAGGGTAAACTACAACTTCCAGTCAACTTATCTTGTGACCGAATTCAACTGGTTAATGCTTAAATTTTTTGTTGAAGTTCAAGAAACTCTGGAGCACCGAAGTCCCAAAGCTCCCAATAGCACCCTTTTTCTAGCATTGGGTTCTAGCCCCTGGTCGCATTCCTAACTTGTTAAGAAAAAGGGCTAACACCCAGGAATAACAGTAGGTAAAAAATTCTGAAAACTAATGGATTTAAATTTAATACACAAATGTTTATGATACAAGTGCTTCAGATTCATCAATAATTTCAGCATAGTAAAAACTTGACATAAATTCAGAATTAAACAATTTAACCCAAGTTCAAGGGAACTCACCATACATAAAAATTGAGTTATGGTAAGCTTTAATAGGAAAATGATACCAGTTTTGGATCTAAAATAAAATTCGTCAGAGGTCCCATCATATGAATCAGAGTAGGATTTAAAAATAATTCAACAAAGGACTTACGGTACAAGTTGGCACTACACCTCAATGACCAGTGAACAATGCATTGAAAATGTCCTAACATAATCCCACTTAAAAACTCTGATCAACATATTTCAGGTAAGGATGAAAATATAGGCATACACATAAGCTATATGTAATATAAAGTTTTCACTAAACAATGAGGATCATACTGCTCAATTTAGGTTTCTGAAAACATCCAGGATTACAACGAAAGTTTAAAATATAAACACTGTAAATATTGTTCATTGCAGAAACTTTAATCTATAATATAAACTATGAACTAATTCACGTTGAAAACAAATGTAACCATGGGCATTTAGGATTTCCAGTGATGCTACAGAGACCCTATCAGTCCAACATACTTCTACACTAATGCTACAAATAAATTCAGAATATAAAAATACCAGGACTGAAGAATGCTCCATACTGAAGATCCCTTCAAGTCTTACACTCCTACCCTTCCTTCACTTGCTAATCACAAAGACTTAACCGATACATCCCAACCAAATCTAGCGGTACTCTTCTTCCCCCTTAGCCCCCTGTAACATACCCCGCCATCCCATAGGCCGAGGTACGCTACCTTCAATCCCAACCTTGGACTTCTTTCTCTTACCGATACATTTTTAAATTAATAAGGATGCATAAAAGAAAAGATCTAACGACATGCACAACAATAACCAACAAGCATGCATTTTCTAATGATTTAATTAAACGATGAATAAATACACAGTTGAACACATTGATATACAGGTAAGTAATACCATAACAGAGAGCAATTATCTTTATAAAAAGAAGACACCAATTGGTTGCATACCAAGGACGTTCCACCCAATCATAGACACTACTGTTCCAAATCTCAATAATAGTGTCACCCCTGAGCCAAGGCTATGAATCCACAAGGACGGTTCCAGAGTGTTACTTGGTTCCCCAAACCAGTCAACACTCAATCTCTCACATGATTTCCCATAACTCGCAGCAATCCAAGTACCCAAATCTCTTCTGCCCAACCTACACCACCCAAGAAAATGGAACTCCACCCTTCTCTACTACTCAGTCCCTCGGGAAGTCCTTCTCCTTCCAAGTGTAATATCCCTAAGGCCGAACCCAATTGTAAATGTAAATGAAAATGTACTTAAGCTAGTGAGCTATCTGACATCATTTTGTATACACATTTCATGGCATAGTGCGTGCATGTACTGCGCAGTGAAATGATGAAGTGTGCACATTCCAGGATACCTCGCGGAGCATCTTAAGTGTGCGCGATTGTGAGGTCAGCAAGACTTTATGTATATGGTATGTTTTATAGGTTGGTGAGCTAGTTATTATAAGATAGGATGCTTATGTTTTGATTAGGCCAGAGATCCTAGATGTTAAAGGACAATGTGCCTATTTTTGTATATGTCTCATAATTAATATAAAATACATCGATGCGCACAGACCGACCACGATAAAAGATATGGGGGACTAAATTCCACTGGTCAGGGAAAGGGAGGGGCTAAGCTAGGGAGCTTAATCCAAAAATGAATATTATATTAATATTTATTAAATATAAAGTATGGATAATTATTTTATCCTAAGTTCTAAAGTTGGGGACAAGTGGGCCAAAGTAGCTCCCAACATGACAAGTGTCAAGTTGGGGACATGCATACATATTGTTGGGACTTATTTCATTTCCTATCATCTTTTCCATCATGCTTATCATCATTCCTTCCATCATTCAATCATCCAGTCAATCATTCATGAGAATGAACACACCCATTGAGCTATCTTTCGTACCTTCATGACTATACCTGAACCTGTATCCATGGCCATTTTATGAGGGTGTAGCTGATTAGATTAGGAGATGGATTGAAGAAGAAGGTTTTCAGGGACAGGGGATATTGAAAAGGTGGGTTTTCAGGACCGTGAGCAATTCTTTGTGTTAGAGAATTGCTGGGAATTGATTTCCTGAAGGTGCTAAACTGTAGCTACAGTGTTATGAGACTTCCTGTCCATCCTGTTGTTGAATCCCATAAAGGAAGTGGGGTAGCCGAAGGACTATTGAGAAGAGAAGGGGCACACTTCCTGGGTGGGACATGCATGTGGGGAATGAGGGACTGTAGGCTATTATTTTGAGTTGGCACATGTGATGGAATATTTCCTGTTGTCTATGAGACTTTAGCTTAGTTAGGAATCCCTTTACCCAGGTGGAGTTTAGTTCCAGATCGGGGGTGACTCACTGTTGAGAGTGATGAACAGTGTGGTCTAAGTTTAGGAGGATCGTGGAAGGTCTGCACATAGTTGGTGCCATTATTACCAAGATAAGTGTCAATTGTGTGATAAATTTACATGTTGCATTGTTATTTACATGCTTATTTTTATGGGTTGTCATATGTGCAGTTATAACTGTGTTTATTTTTATGGGTATTTCCTGTATATGTTGCATGTATATGTTTACTATTATTTTAGTGTAAATCCATGTATTTACAGATGTATTTGTATGCTCACGTTTTATATTACATGCTTATTTTTATGGGTTGTCATATGTGCAGTTATAACTGTGTTTATTTTTATGGGTATTTCTTGTGTATGCTACATGTATATGTTTACTATTATTTCAGTATAAATCTATGTATTTACATATGTATTTTTATGTTCACGTTTTATATATAATGCTTCCACAAGAGTTCGGTGTGTATGTATCTTAATTCCATGCAGTTCGAAAAAGTTACATGGAATAGCTCAATTGGATATTGGGTATGTTACAGTATGTTTCGCAGAGAGAACAATAAGAGTTCTCTAGCATAGTGTGGCCTATCATGGATGGTCGGGGACGTTACACCAGGGCTAAAGCAAAACTGGTCAAGAATCTCAATGCTGGAACTCTCGGGACTCCCAGCTCTGAAAAAATCTAGACACAGGCCAATGCATCTCAAACATGCAGGCCTCAAGTCATGGTTGGATTACACCAGCGACCACTACAACCAACAATACCATGGATTTTATTTATCAGTTCATTTCCCTTTCCCAAGCCAAGACACAGATGAAGATGGATCAATGAGTGATAGGTAAGGACATGATGAATGAACGAGTGAGCAAGTGAATGAACTCATGAACCAGTAAGAAAGTGGATGAAAGAATAAACGAACGAAGGAGAGAACGAGAAAATGAGCGAGTTGAACCCCCCCAACAGAACAGGGGTGGTTCTTAAGTAATTCGTGGGGAATCAAGAACCTCCCAGCCTTCCCCAAGAAGCCCACATAACTTATCCACTCCCTTAGACAAAATGGTAATTAAAATAGGAAATAAAAATGTATCCCCTCAATCCCCCTCTCTTATGGAATCATAGCCCCCTATGACTCTAGTCCTTATCTGTCTAGCAGCCAACGATGTGTTTATTATTAATAATGATCAAAACATTACATTTCTTAGGCACACTGGGCTCTTTTAATTGTTTGGTCCATCTTTCCTCTTGAAAATTAACAAAATACATTATCTAATATGGGGCTCAAAACCTAGGGTGTTACATCCCCTCCCCCTTATTTTGGCACTATCCTCAGTGCATATATAGAATAGAGATCAAAATTTCAAAATTTGTTCAAAAATCTGTGAGTATTCTGCTCGCATGGCATATTCATGCTCCCAGGTAACATATTCAAGACCGTAGCAGGTCAACTGAACTTTTACCATCTCTATAAATCAATTCTGGAGCATTTTGACCTTTCTGTCGAATGCCCACACTGGTTGGACCTGAAAGTCTCCCTCTATCTCTACCTGAATCAGATGCCAATCAATAACATGGTTAGGATCATGTACATATTTCTTTAGCAAAGAGACATGAAATACATTATGCACGTTCATAGAAGCAGGCAATGCAAGCATGTATGCAACTAGCCCTATTATGTCCAATATTTCAAATAGACCATAGAATCTGGCTACCAGCTTTGTACAACTACCCAGTTTCAAAGAGATTTTATTGGGATTCACTTTCAGAAGTACATGCTCCCCTATTTTAAATTCTCTAGCTATGTTGTTCTTTTCTGCATAAACTTTATGTCTATCCTGAGATGCCTTTAAATTCCGCTTGATCTTAACCATCTAGTCTTCCATATTCTTGAGAAACTTTGTCCCAAGTACCACTCTATCTGTTGGGTTGTCCCATCTCACTGGAGTATTGCATTTCCTACCATACAAGGCCTCAAATGGGCTCATTCTCAATGAATCTTGATACCCATTATTATATGTAAACTAAACCAATTGTAAGTAATCTTCCCACTTAGATGGCTTATCCATCACATACATTATCAACATATCTTCAATTACTCGGTTGACCCTCTCTGTTTTCCCATCTGACTGTGGATGGTATGTTGTGCTAAAGTTTATATTTATGCCAAATCCTTTAAACAATCCCCTCCACAAATTGGAGGTAAACTTTGTATCTATGTCTAAGACAATTATCCTAGGTATCCCATGCAACCTAGCAATATCCCTCATTTAAATTTTTGCAATATTAGTTGTTGTATGTGTTGTTTTTACAGGAACAAAATGAGCAACCTTTGTTAATTTGTCAACCACTACCATGATTGAATCATGTTTTCTTGTTGTCCTAGGTAATTTAGTTATGAAATCAATGGTTATCACTTCCCATTTATTCTCTTAGATTGGCAATGGTCGTAGCAACCCCGCTGGGTGCCTATGCTCAACCTTCACCTTATGACATTCCATACATCGAGCGATGTAATCGACAACATCCTTTTTCATTCCTGGCCAAAAGAATTGGCTTCTTACTGCGGTAATCATTTTTTGGTAACTGAGATGTCTAGCATAAGGAACATCATGCATTTCCTTCAATACCAAATTCCTCAGTTCTCCGGAACTAGGAACATAGATTATATTCTTATGCATAAGTAATCCATTTTCCTTTATCTCATACTCCTTTATTTTTTGTTGTACATCTCCTTGTTGTAAGACTTCCTTTACCTATAAGAAATGTTGATCTGTAACAAGATCATCTAAAATTCTTCTCTTCAAGTTTGAATGATGCATACTGACATCAGTAGCATGCATGAAATGCACTCTCCTACTAAGTGCAAGGACAACTTTATTCTCTTTTCCTTTGATATGCTTGATATCGAGGTCATATTCACTTAAAAATTCTAGCCATCTTGTTTTCCTGGCATTCAAGGTTGGATTTTCAAAAAGATACTTTAGGCTAATGTGGTCTGTCCTTAATTCAAATCTCTTCCCCATGAGGAAATGCCTCCACATATTCAAGGCATGCACATTGGCAACAAGCTCCAAGTCATGTGTGGCATAGTTCCTCTCATGTTCCTTGAGATTTATGCACTCATAACCAATGACATGTCCATTTTGCGTGAGGACTCCCCCAAGTCCTTCCTTACGTGCATCTGTACATACCACAAAACTTTCATTTGGGTCAACAATCTTTAACACAGGTGCACTAGTAAGTGATTCCTTCAAAATATTAAAATTCTTTTCACACTTAGGTGTCCATTCAAATTTAGTTCCCTTCTTTTGCAAATAAGTGATGGGATTAGCCATCTTAGAAAACCCTACTATGAACCTTTTGTAGTAACCAGATAATCCCATAAAATATCTAACTCCTGACACATTTCTGGGTGTTGGCCATCCTCTAATGGCTTCAATTTTCTCTGGATATATTGTTATGCCCTTCTCTGAAATAATGTGTCCCAAGTAATGGATCTTATTTTGACAAAAAGAACACTTAATTAGCTTGGCATACAACTAATGTTCTCTCAACACTTTCAATACCAGTATTAAGTGATGCTCATGCTCCTCTTTAGACTTAGAATAGAAAATTATGTCATCCAAGAACACTATGACAAACTTATCCAAATAATTTCTGATTATTCCATTCATTAAGCACATAAAGACAGCTGGTGAATTGGTCAGTCCAAATGGCACCACTACAAATTCATAATTCAAAGACCTAGTCCTAAAGGTTGTCTTATGAAGGTCTTATTCCTTGATTCTTACCTGATGGTATCCTAACCTCAGGTCAATCTTTGAAAATATATTTTCTCCTCTTAGTTGATCAAAGAGGTCATCAATTCTGGGTAGAGGATACATGTTCTTTATAGTATACTTATTCAATTGTTCAAAGTAAATACACACCCTCAAGGTTCCATCCTTATTTTTGACAAAGAGTATTGGTGCTCCCAAAGGTGAAACACTTGGATGTATGTATCCTTTCTTCAACAATTCCTCCAACTGCATTTGTAATTCTTGTAATTATGGTGTGCTCATTCTGTAAGGTGTTTTTGACACCGAGGCAGCTCCTGGCACTAAATCAATAAAGAAATCTATTTCCCTTTTTGGTGGTAACCTTATTATTTCTTGGAATACATCCTCAAATTCTTGTAGTACCAAGAAATGTTCAAGTCTTGGCCCTTTTCTCTTTTATGGCTCCTCCATATGGGTTGCATACATTTGACATCGTTTTCTAAAAAATCTCTTCAACTTTAAGGGTGAAATCTCCCTTATAGAGATGGGTCTTGGAACTCCTTTCACACTGCTTTTTTTGCCATCTCCATCAAGACATGTAAATGTCTTTCCATGACAATCTAGGACAACATGATGATTTTCTAGCCAATCCATTCCAATTAGAATATCATAAGACCCCAATGGTATGATATTTAGATCAACATTTGTATTCACACCATTAAGACTTATGGAACATCCTTTTACCATATCATGGATTCTCCTTTTGGTTCCAGTGGCTAGCTGAACCAAAGTTGATTTTCCAAGCTTACTTTTATCCAAATGTAATCTATCCACTATTTTGGGATCAATGTAACAATGACTTGCTCTTGAATCAATTAAAATAGAAACAAATTCATTTATGATCTTACCTTCCACCTCGATCATATTGGACTGGTACTCTTCATGTTGATCATCTAAAGTTGCATAGATTCTTCCCATATCTTCGACTGTTGTAGCCTCTTGGACATTTTTCACAATCTTCACTCTGTCCTTTCTATGTGGGAAATCCTTGTACATGGGATCTTCCTTGCATCCCCAACATCGGATAGGTGGTCTTCCCCTTTTTCCCAAGGAGTCTTCTTTCTTGGATTCACCCTTAGAATACTGATATTGATGATTTCTATTAAGCTCATTCCTATTGAAGGGAGGTTTGAATCATTTCCTCCTCTGATCAGACTTCTCTTTCTTCTTATCCTTCCAAGACTTCTGCAAGGATTCTCTTCCCTTTCCTTTCTCATACAGGTATTTATCCTTCCTGATGGCCTCAGTCAAGGTCTTGGGCTCATCATACCTAATATTTTCTTTATAAAAGGATGGAAGTCCACTCAAAAGCCTTTGTATATTTACCTTTTCATCATTTATTAACCCAACATATTTTAACAATCCCAAGAACTTCTTCTCATATTCTTCCATAGCCATGCTTCCTAGACTGAGTTCAAAGAGCTCTTGCATTTTCTTGTCATAGAAATTCTCTGAGAGGTGATCCTTCTAGAAGTACTTCTTGAAATTCTTCCAAGTGATAATATTCTCATTAATATGTTCAACTTTATTTAGTTGATCCGACCACATTGCAGCTTTCCCGTGTAAATGGTAGGTGGCAATTCTGTCTTTTAGGTTTGATGAATAGTTATGAAATTGAAAATATCTCTTGAGTCCAAGCAACCATGCTTTGACATCATCTTCCATTTCATTTTCACCATCAAAGGAGGGTGGATTAATATTCCTCAGCTCTCCTTGAAAATTTTTCACTTCATGTCTCCTTTTTTGGTGCCTAATAGGAGACACCTATGGACTTCTTACGGAATCTTCTGATGCATAAAAATTTCTTGCCGAGTGAGGATGTAAGTGGTGTCTATGAGGTCTGCTATCACTTTTTGGATGACCAAATCTTCTAGGATCATCTCTTCTTTCATGACACATGCCTTCTCCCTCTTGATTTTATCCATTCTTGGCTTGACTTTGCAACTGATTTAAGCTCTGCAAAACTTGAGCATTTATCTGACTTTTCTCCCTCATCAACCTCTCGTTGTCTCCCTTGTATCTCTTCACTTCTATCTTTAGGCTTCTTACCATTTCTAGCAATGTTTCTTTCTCTCCTCTGCCCTTGCATCCATTGGATTCTGTCTCTGCATTACCCACTCTGGTATTATGTCCTTCAACCTCCTTATCATGGTTGGAGGCTCCCTTTACGTTTTCCATTTCTTGAATACACATTCTAAGTTGATGTGTTTAAACCCCTTAATTCTTCAAAATGTGTAAGTGACCATTTTGTTAGAGTTAAGAATATGATAAACAAAATTTTCCAAACCATGTTACAGGTCCTTTTTCTTCTCAATTCATGAATAACATATATGTATCAATATGCATCATATAACACATCTGTGTTATCCTTTGGCCAATACAGAATTCAATTATGCATAGGTGCTTCTTTCAAACCACCTTCCCAGGTGACCACGACTCGAAACAACGGTCTAAATCCTTCCTTAGCACTTTTTTGTCTTGAAAACAATAATTCGACAATTATCCCTTCTTTCATCATCTCTCAATCACATGTGACCATGGTCGTGACCTTGTGCTTAGCTGAAAAATTTCTTATCCATAGCTTTGGGACTTTGGAACTTCGAAGGTTCTCTCAACTCCAACTTCCAATCCCCTGGAGCATCAAATTTTTGAATACTCGAAGGACACATTAATCGACGGTCCTCATTCACTGTTTAGATCTACGATCAACAATATCTCCGAGACTCTGACTTTGAGAGTTATAGAATGTCCACACTCTCCATCCTCCCATAGTGTGAAGTATCCGGACTGCAGGATATGCTACTAGGACTGAAGTCTCCCGATCAACGATGGGGATTTACTCTGCTCTTTGGAGCTTCAGGGGTTTCACCTTCATCTGATGTAATATGTTCCTACGGGGGATCTGCAACATCGATTTCAAATTAGACGTAATATGGGTTGTTGATCTACTCTATCGGCGATTGACAATCGATGATCGTCGAATTCTATTTCCGAATGAAAATTTCATCAAAATCTGTCGATCCCCGACCATCGGCCATCAATGATCGAAGATTTTATTTGGTCAATCATCAACACTTCACCAACTAGTCGATCCCTGACCATTGGCCTTTAGTGACTTTCCTTAGTGAACCAAGGTCGTTTCACAATCTCACTGATCCCCGACCATCGGTAATTGGCCATATCCTTGCTGAGATGGAAACTATTTTAACATGGCATGGCACGTCATCATCCCCTTCCTCCTTGAGCCATTGATAGTTTCTCTTGGGAAAATGTTTGAACTTGGAATTAATCCTGTCGAAACCCGATCATTGTCCAAAGATTTTCTTTGGTCAATATTCAACCCTTCACCTAATTCACTGAAGTTCTTACCATGTCCTTACACTGCTTGATCCAATGGTTGATAAAGGTCTTGAAGGAATCCTAAATTGACAATATGCATTCCTTCGTGACTTTGGGATTTGACACTTTTCACTTGTAGAGACTTGAAAACCCCCTGTTACAGGAAAATCCCCCTGCAGACAAGTGGATTCCCTCTTGGATCCTAAATCTCTAAGATCAAGACAGAAAAGTGTTAACTTTGGCCATCGACATCCCTTTAAAACTAGCTAAACTAATTTATAGAGAAGAGGAAGAAGATGTACATTTTCACGATGTTTTTCCTCGCTCAGTTCTAGGTTGAGATATGATCTACAAGCTCTTCAATAGATCCTGCAATCCAATCAAAGAAAAAGCATGCTTCCTATTCTACTATGATTAGTTTGAAACTATATCTATCCATTAAAGACAAGTTCATGTAGGCATACACAATCTTGAAGGAAACATGCCAAGCACATGTATTAATGAGAACTCAAAATAGATACTTACAGAACTTTGATGCAAATGCAACAACCTCACCAAGCTCTCATTTTCCAACCCCTTTCTCAAATGATCCACAAACAAAATGACTATGCTTCACTGATTATATCCCTTGTGAGATCATAAGTTTTATGCCTTGAATGTCTCCTATTACCACTTCTCATGAGATCATAAATTTGGTATCTCTAAAACCTCTATCCCCTTCACCATGAGAAGGCCTCCTTATATAATATTGGAGAGGCCTAACCACCTTAGATATTCTTGGGATAGGTTGAGGATCTTTCTCCATCATTTGTGGATCCTCCCTAAGATCCATCCTTGACCTCAGATTCAAATCCAACCGATTCCAGAGATGAGGGGGATTTTTCCCTGATTTTCCTCAACAACCCAAGATTTCCTCAAACAACCCAACGCTCCCCCGGAATGGGGCATAGAGTGTTGAAACGCTCCCCCAAAGGAGAGAAAGGAGAATTGGCACTCCCTAACAGTGGGTAGGGGAGCGTTGCACTTCAAAAATGACTTTTAAATGGTCTTTTTCATGGTAAAATATTTTTACTCTTTGTCATGTGATTTCTCTTTCTTAAACTAGTCTTTGAGGGTGTCTTTGAAGTGTCCTTGTGATGTCGTTCGAGACATGACATAGGAAATATGATTGTATGATGTCTGCGATACTTGCGACACTTATGGATTAAATGCGACACTTGCGACACTTGTAATGACGACAATAGGTCATCATTGAAATGAATAATTTTGATGTGTAACAGATTGCCCCCCAAAGTGCGAAACTAGAAGATGAAAATTGATGACTGAAGTAATTTGTAGACTTTTTTGAGTAAGGGTATGGACTTGGAGAACCTGGTAGAATCTACATACAACCATCAAACAAATGTTATGATATGTCTCAAACCCAAGGGAGGTATACCTATGGTTGGGTGATAAAGACTTGCAAGGTATGGCCGCCATAAGATACACTGCGGATCCATAATTGTATTAACAAAAAGGTATAGCCATTAAAGATACAATATGGAGCTATACTCCCATGCCATGAACTAATCGTAGCCATGAAAAATACACAGTGGATCTACGAGATGACAAGACATAGCCACAGACCAATACAAAGTGGATCTATGTGACAATATATGTGTCAATATTCAAGAGAAACTCCATCGCAACCTCGGTAAAGTACATATCAGAATGATTACTCAACCCAGGGTCTTATTACCGATCCTAATGTGGTATGAGTCTAGCCATGTGAATAGATGTCCTGATGTCAAACATGGTAGAAACTGCTTGATTATCGGTCAATGAGGTAAATCGTTAACAAGCGCGAGGGAAATCACCATTGATGTCAATGATTCCCAACGTACCCTAGTACATTCCAGTGAATGTCACTACATGAGATGGAGTTGAACATTCATGGAATCATCCGATCAGAGGCCAATAAGGTAAACCTACTGTCGGAAGTGAGGAGGCCCGCCATTGAGGCATGTAGGTCCCAAGGTACTGACTGGTTTCTAAGTCTAGTTTTTGGATAATGTGTTGAAGTCGACATGAACAGACTCGTCAAAGGAGGGCCTTGATGTATCCCCCATCAATGAAACGAAACTGACATAGAGATGTAAGGTGGTGAATCATATGATAACGGACTGACATGGGTGTCGAAACAAGAAATTTGTGATGGTTGACTCTCGAGGCAGATACTTCCCTTGAACACTAAGGCACGACAGCAAAAACATGACATGGACCAAAACATGATGATGCAATGGACACTGTGACTTTTGTTGGATGACCCCAAGGAGTAAAGAAACTTAGAATATTGGTTCAGTGCAGAGGTTCAGCAAATTAAAATGTATGCAACGACAAAGTGTCGTGTTCAAGGGAGACTGTAAGAGTGACTGGTGATGCTTTTAAAAGCTGCTTGGCTTGCTTCCTTCAAATTTCCCCCCCATCCAGATAGACGATTACCTCCTTTTAATTTAACAAGATCAAGGAGGGTAACACATGCTCTATATAACTCACCTTCGGTAAGTCCCTCTACCTTTGTTTAACGAACTGGAAGAAGTAAGGGTTTGGTCCCGTATGGGCCCTTCAATGTATAGTTTAGCGAGTCCAGAGAAGGAAAAATCGATGGTTTTTCATGTTTAGAGAGTCAAAAAAGAACTTAAAGGTGACTCCAGGGTTGTCCTTTTTCATAATGTTAGTGTTGCAAGGCCGAAAAAGAGATAAACTATCACTCGCAAGATGCCATTTCAAACCTTTTAACAAGTGTGAAAGAATGCAAGATCACTTGACAATATTTTCATGTTTAGAGAGTCTGGAAAGAGATTAAAGGAGACTCCAAGGGGTTCCTTTTTCTTATAACCTTTACGAGTCCAAAAAAGTGTTAAAAGTATACTTGGTTACATTCTCATTTATTTACGAGCATGAGAAATAACAAAGACTAAGCTCGATATTGGTTTCAATTTTACACAAGCTTGAAACAAAATTAAACTATGCTTGTAAATTCCCAACATAATTTCAAAAGGTAGGGATACCCATGGATGGTTGGTACTCTACCCCCATATTGAAAATATAGTGGCTTAACTCCAGAATGATAATCATCATTATGGAGACATGCCCCCCCAAGCTTCGTTTCATTCACCGAATTTGAGGTTGTCACTAGTTTATGTACTAGATGGAGAAAAAGGATAAAGGCAGATGAAAGGAAGGTTCAGATACGAGACCTAACGAAAGACTCGACTTGTTAGGAGAGGTGATTGTTTCATTTTTTAAAGAGATTGACACAAGAAAAGAGCTATACTCATGGCTATGGATTAAATCCCCAGATCTATGTTTCATTTTTTAATGATCTTTCTATAGAGAGGAAAACTATGTTCATGGCTTCTATTTCATTTTTTAATGAGCTTGCCACAGAGAATAGAAACTATGCTCATAGCCTCTGTTTCATTTTTTAACAAGATTTCCACAGAGAATATAAACTATGCTCGGGCTCTAGGTTCAATCCCCAGATTTATGTTTCATTTTTTAACGAGCTTGCTACAGAGAGGAAAACTATGCTCATAGCCTCTGTTTCATTTTTTAACAAGATTTCCATAGAGAAGAGAAACTATGATCGTGACCTATTCTTGATCATGGCTTCCAAGAGGATAATACTCTGGAAGGAATACATGTTAATGGACAAACATCAATCATGGCTTCCAAGAGATCTTCGCTAGATGGAAGAAAATCACTCTAGAACGAATACATGTCTACGACCTCAATAAGGGTAGGGAGATCTGGCTCTAGTAGACCTATAGAAGAGATCACCATCTCAACTACTGGATCTAAGTCATCTTCATCGACAACAGAAGGCATGGGAGATAACACAATATAATTGACTTCTGGTGGGGGTGATACCGTCTGCATATAATAACCGTTTAGGGAGTTCATTGGGTTGGTAATCAAGTCAGGACCAATGCATGAAAAATTATCAATAGCCACAATTCTTCCATCGTGCGGGAAATATATCACATGAAAAAGAGTGGACACAATAGCTTTCATGGCATAGACATAATCTCACCCAAGGAGTAAATAGAAATCCAAGGGGTCCTGGACTACCATAAAATCAATAAAGACAGTTTTCCCTCAAAAAGTTATGGGAAAATGGGGAAGGATCCCTAAAGGGTGGCTGGTTCTTCTGTTAAAAGAGAACAAAGTCTGGGTAACCATAAAAAGCTGAGGATAACCCAAAGCTTACCAAGCATTAGAGGACAAAATACTAACGGATGAGCCTTCATATATTAGTGTATGAGGAATGTCCCGACCACAAACCTGTATTGTAATATTGAAAGGAATGTGAGAGGGAAGATGAGGTCGAGTTAGCACACCCCAATAAAAAAGGATGGCCTCATTACTTCGAGGGGGTTTCACAGGAAAAGGAGGAATGCCCCCCATCATGGTAGATTCTATATCAATGATAAAAACGTGGGCATAATCGGGTTTACTCTCTAATGTGAGAGTAATATTGACTGATAACGACATCAAATCGACCACTTGGGTTTGATTCTCCAAGGGGAGAATGGGGTCTAAAGGTGGAAACGGATCGACCGCTTGGGTTTCACTCTCTAACGAGAGAGTGGGGTAGACATAAGATGGGATCAGATCAACCACTTTTTCAACTGGTTCAACTAAGGACATGACCATATTGACGGCATGATCAACCAGACTGACTGATGAAGGGACCAGAGCAACCACTTTGGCACTCGTCAGAGGAGGAGTGGGATTGACTGCGTTGGCACTCTTCAGATGAAGGGTGGGACTGACCAATGATGGGACTAGATTAGTCACTTGGGTTTCACTTTTCATATGAAAAGTGGGGCTGATCGATGATGGAACTGGATCAACTACTTTGGTTAGTGGTTCAACTGAGGATGAAACTAGATTAACCACCTGATCAACCAGACTGACCAGGGATGGAACTGGATTGACCATTCCATAAACTAACGATGGGTTGGGGGAAATCTTACGATAACCAGTTGGGAGTTGAAGATTTTCCAAAAGAGAAGAAGCCTTGTCCATACGAGGACAAAGGTGAGAATAATGATCACCTTCGCATAACATACAAGGAAATTTGACAGTTGTCTTATTCTTGCCAACCTTAACAGGGCATAACCAACATGTCTAATAGAGGATGATGATGTGGGGGACCACATTTATAAGACCTTGGGAAGACTAGGGAAATCCCTCAGAAAGTGGTCACCCTTACAAAGACTGCAAGGGAATTTGGGTTTCAGATTCTTCGTTTTAATCTTGTTGACCTCCTTAACACTCCCAGTAGGATTAATAGTAGTTGGTTGCTTGGATCCAACATCTGATGTATTTGGAGGTTTGGTCCTTTTTAGGTTCTTCTTCTTCTTTTCTTTTCATTTCTTCTTCATCTTATCAATCTGGCTACTTTCTTTAGATATTTTACTAGGCGAAGAAGGACAAAGGGAAGGAGACTTAATGGGTGAAGAAGGAGAAAAGTAGACATGAGGTTGATGTGTGGGTGGTGTACTTACATCTGAAGCATTAGGTGCATCTGAAGCACTGGGAATATTCGAGATCACTGGAGTGGGGAACAACCAAACCGATAATCCGATGGTGAGTCACAAAAGACTTAGTGTGGCAATGTATGGAGGACCAATGTTTCCAAAAGAAGGAAAGGTGAAAGGTTCCAAAGGACAAGGGGTTCCTCCATTGGTACTCCCAGGAGTTGATGCCATTAACACTGACTCGACCTAAGGTCCACTAACTAAAACAAACAACACATGCTATGAATCTAAGAAGCAAACAATCAAACAAAAAACTTCCCACAATGAAACCACTAGTTGGTGATGAAATCCAACGTCGCGAGATCAATATAGGAAGGGGTGAGGATAGAGCAGGTGGATCAATTATGTTGGCAATTTTCTTAACGGACTTATGCCTTGGTGCAAGATTCCATGCAATAATTGTGGATTTACCCTCCAAGGAGCTTGAATGAGTTTGACCAATGTTTGTTCCAGGTACAATGAGACTTCCCTTCAATGTCACATTGTGTAAGACCCTGAAGATTATAGCTATTAAGGTCACCAACTTGTAGTCATCCCCTGGGTGGGTACAATCGACAGTCCATTCCGAACGTATGGGCAAGAGAACAAGTCTAAAATCCTTCAAGAGAACCGAGGACAAGTGGACCGGTAGAAATCCAAAGGGCCCCAAACAGATTTGGACTTCACAAAGCATGGAGACCAAATGAAGATAGTTGAGCCTCAAGAAGAACCCCCAATATACGATTTGACTACTACAAACCATTAAACCATGGAGGGATAATCTTCGTAACTCTCTCGAACGTGACCTCGTGCGTAACCCTTGTGTGAGAGGGGGATCCCAATAAGCGTATACGAAAATTGGATTTTCTCTCCCTATCGCAAGATGCTAAGTTTGTTTGACAGATTTGGAAAGTTATCCTTTCAACCTATTCCAAATCCCTACACGTTAAGCTAATCTAGGTTTTGCTAACAAAAAATGTAAAAATGTCTGATAAATTTTAGTTTTGCCCTTGATTTTAAAGTTTTTGTTTATTCAAGAGGAAAATGGAGTGGACTAAACTATGTTTTGACCGACTCTAAACAATGCAAATAAATGAGAATGCAAATATTTCACTTCGATGAAAGCTATATTATGAGAAGGAGAAAATTTTTATCATCCCCAAATGCATAATGTCCCAAATTTTTTATTAAACTCATAAATGTCAATATCTTCAAGAAATGAGTCAAAGAGACTATACACCAAAAAACGATTCTTGCCCCCCAAAAAAATGCCAAATTTTTTAAGATTTTAAGACTAAAAAATGCCAAAAACCATGCAATTTCGCTACTTCAAATGAGAACTAGTTTCACTACCCAAAAGAAAGAATGAATCTATATTCTTTGATTTATTATAATTTATAAAGAAAGTAAATAAAAATCCTTCAATGCTCCACAACATTCAATCAGAAGAAAGAGTCATATGCAGATGCAAAAGGCACTAAGCGACAAAGGTTTCAAACAAAGCATGCACTCAAAGAAATGAGAACTAAAAGAAAACAAGTAGAAACTTGTTCTAACAAGAACTCAATCAAGGGTTAAACAACTAACAAACATTCAATAAGTACAAGAATATGCAGAGAAGAATCCAATAAAAGACAGAGAGAAATATAAATCACTCAAATTGTCCTGACAAAACAAGCAGCTAGAAAGGGAAATTTCACATTTCGGAAAATTTTTCAAGATCCAATCAAGACAATAAGGGGTGATAAGCACCAAACATCAACCTAAATAACTTCACAAACCAATCACAAAGTCTAGGTAAATACTTCCACAAAACAAGTTGAGAAAATCTGAGCAGAAAAGGGAAAAAATACTCCAAAAAGGAGAACAACTCTCCATGTCTCAAAGGTACAGAGTGATGCAGTGCTCCCTAAATAATTGTAGGGGAGTGATAGCGCTTGGATATGTTCTACAGGGGGGCGTTGATCCACCCAGAAATTCAAAAAACAGTCAAAAAATGAAGAAAAACTCACCCAAAATGCATAAAAATTGGTGAAATTGCTAGTGAAGGTAGGAGAAGGCTAATGGATGATGAACAAACAATAAAAGTGATCTGAAACGTGGGAAAATATAAGTAAATACAAGAGGAATTTCTTGGGAAAAATTACCTCAAAGATCAAATGGAACAGTGGATAGATCTTTGAATTTCCTTACAACAACTTTCATTCAATCAGATAAATGAAAAAAATAGTAGATCGACTCCAAATCTTAAAGAAGAAGAATGACTCAAATTAAGGAAGGAATATGTCAAAAATCAAAGAAAAACATCTTGAATTATTAGAAATAAAAAGGTTGGAGGCTAAAACAAACACACACTGAGATGGTAATAACCCTAAGCAGATGAATCAACAAAAAACTACACTCAGAGATGAATTCCCAAATGGTTTTTTAGCAGAGAAAGACCAACGCTCTGGTGACAAGGGAACCAGAGCATTGCAACACTCTGTGGGATCCTGTAAGGGAGTTCTAGCTCTCTATTTAAATAGGCAGGGGAGTGCTCGCCTCTGAGAAGAACAAAAACTTGCCCAGAACTCAAAAAACGCAAGAAAATTCTTAAATTCAGTGTGTATGGGATGAATCCAAGAGCTAACAACACATCTAAGAATAAAAAACACAACATGAATAAGATATAAAGTGAGAAAAGTCCAAAAACAATAAAATGAAGGAAACCAAAACTAAAATCTTTGAATCTCCCGAGTATGGTCGCCAATTTCTGTTACAGGAAAATCCCCCTACGGATAGGTGGATTACCTCTTGGATCCTAAATCTCTAAGATCAAGACAGAAAAGTGCTAACTTTGGTCACTAACATCCCTTTAAACCTAGCTAAACTAATCAATAGAGAAGAGGAAGAAGATGTAACTTTTAATGATGTTTTTCCTCGCCCAATTCCAAGTTGATCTCTGATTTATAAGCTCTTCAATAGATCCTGCAATCCAATCAAAGACAAAGAATGCTTCCTATTATACTACGATTAGTTTGAAACTAGATCTATCCATTAAAGACAAGTTCATGTAGGCATACACAATGTTGAAGGAAATAGTCCAAGCACATGTATTAATGAGAACTCAATAGAGATACTTACAGACCTTTGATGCAGATGCAACAACCTCACCAAGCTATCCTTGTCCAACCCCTTGCTCAAATGATCCACAAAAAAAATGACTATGCTTCACTGATGATCTCCCTTATGATATCATAAGTTTGATGCCTTCAATGTTTCCTAATACCACTTCTCATCAGATAATAAGTTTGGTATCTCTAAAACCTTTATCCCTTTCACCATGAGAAGTACTCCTTATATAAGCGTGGAGAGGCCTAAACACCTTAGATATTCTTGGGATAGGTTGAGAATATTTCTCCATCAGTTGTAGATCCTCCCTAAGATCCAACCTTGACCTTAGATTCGAATCCAACTGATTCCAGAGATGAGGGGGATGTTTCCTGGATTTTCCTCAACAACCCAAGATTTTCTGAAACAGCCCAGTGCTCCCCCAAAATGGGGAACAAAGTGTTGCAAATCTCCCCCAAAGGAGGGAAAGGAGCATTGACACTCCCTGACAGTCGGTAGGGGATATTTTCCCTTCAAAAATGACTTTTAAGTGGTCTTTTTCATGGTAAAATCTTTGTACTCTTTGTCATGTGATTTCTCTTTCTTAAACCAATATTTGAGGGTGTCTTTGAAGTTTCGTTGTGATGTCGTTCGAGACACGACATAGGAAAGATGACTGTATGATGTCTTCGACACTTGCAACACTTATGGATAAAATGTGATGCTTGCGACACATGTAATGATGACAATAGGTCATCAATGAAATGAGTAATTTTGATGTGTAACACCCCCAGAGTACCAAGTCTCCAGACTACAATATCTATTGTTGTGTGGCTTCTAGAATCAATGGTCGAAGGACTTTGGAACTTCAAGAGATTTCACATCAGCACACTCCATTCCTCCCGGATGCCAAACTTTCGAACTAGTTGATCCGCGGACACGTGTATCCACTAAAGGATGGTCTGTATTAACTATGGATTTCAGGATATTTTCCTGCATGCAACAGGAGAGCTCGCTTCTCCTGGAGTGTCGATCCTCCGAACAATCATGAGATCTACGACTCACATTCACTCATGCATAGATCTTATGGTTGAGACTTAAACCTACTCAACCTTTTGTTTCGCCTTCATCGGACGACCCTTGTTCACCTTCCCTTTGATCCAATGATCCCGGATATCTATTGATCCCACAATGATGATCTCTCCCGAATTCGAAAGGGGTGGTCATGATCCTTTGATCCCTTACAAGGGATCTCTAACGTTCTATTTCCCGCATAGAATCCACAATGCCATTCCTCCTGATCTTTTCAACTTAAAGGTCAGAATCTTATCTCAAGCATGAGACTCTGACCAACAGACCCAACCCATACTAGCTCAATGTTTCAATCTGGCTCTCATACCAATCTGTGACATACCCCGCCAACCCATAGGTTGGGGTACTCTACCTTCAACCCTACCCTTGGACTTATTTCTCTTACCGATACCTTTTTAAATTAATAAGGATGCATAAAAGAAAAGATCTAATGACATGCACAACAATAACCAACAAGCATGCATATTCTAAAGATTTAATTAAACGATGGATAAATACACAACGGAACACATTCATATACAGATAATTAATACCATAACAGAGAGAACTTATCTTTATAAAAAGAAGACACCAATTGGCTAAGACCAAGGATGTTCCACCCAACCATAGATGCTATTTCTCTAAATCTCAACATCAATGTCACCCTCGAACTAGGGCTATGAATCCACAAGGATGGTTCCAAAGTGTTACTTGGCTCCCCAAACTAGTCAGCACTCAAGATCTCACAGGCTTTCCTAGCACTCGTATAAATCCAAGTGCCCAACTCTCTTCTACCCAGCTTGCATCACCCAAGAGAATGGAACTCCACCCTTCTCTAGCATGCAGTCCCTCGGGCATTCCTTCTCCTTCCAGGGATCCAGCGCAACTGGTCCATAATCTCAATGTTGGAACTCTTAGTACTTGCAGCTATGAACAAAGTTGGACACAAGCCAATGCATCTCATACATGCAATCCTGAAGTCATGGCTAGATTACACTAGTGACCACTACATCCAAAAATCCCATGGCTGCTCTTTGACAGTTCGTTTACCTTTCCCAAGCCAAGATGCAGATGAGAATGGATCAATGATTGACAGGTAAGGATGGGATGAATGAATGAGTGAGCAAGTGAATGAACACATGAACCAGTGAACAAGTGGATGAACGAAGGAGCGAATGAAGGAGTGAACGAGAAAATGAACGAATTGAACCCCTCCAAAAGACCAGGGACAATTTTTAATTAATCCATGGGGAATCAATAACCTCCTAGCCTTCCCGAAGAATCCCACCTAACTGATCTACTCCCTTAGACAAAAGGGTAATTAAAATAGGAAATAAACATTTAGCCCCTCAAGCCCCCTCTCTTATGGAATCATAGCCCCTTATAACTCTAGTCCTTGTTTGTCTAGCAGCCAGTGATGTGTTTATTATTAATAATGATCAAAACATTACATTTCTTAGGCACATTGGACTCTTTTAATTGTTTGGGCCATTTGGCCTCTTGAAAATTAACAAAATACATTATTTAATATGGGGCTCAAAACCTAGGGTGCTACACCCCCCGATATGCAAAGGGGCCAAGCACAAAAGCTAGAACACAATAGCTTCCAATATTTCCTCTCAAGGAAGAGCTTCCACTCTTTTCACAGGCATGGAGTCCCAAAACTCACAACTAAAAATACAGTCAATCAAAAATTCGGCAGCATAACAGTGTTCCCCAAAGGTTCCATACCCTTCCCTTCTATGACAATTAGTTTATATAATTATTCCTCATGGACATCTCTCTATTCCTCATGGACATCTCTCCATCATGCATAATTCATTAATTAAAATTCAGTTAAAGTATTATTCAGCCACTACATGTGTCACATTCTCCCTAGGTTTCACAAGCAATTTCACTTTTATTTTTATTTAAAAACCCTATTTCCTCACATTTCCCCATGTGTTCGTAATTTTCCTCTTAGTTGGATCTTGGTTCCCAAATCCCCTTAATTAATGGGTGTCTCCTAACTAGGTTTTAGTTAGATTTGTATTAGGAGTCTTCTTAGTTATTCTAGGGTTGGTTGACTAAAATTTTATTTTATGCACGACCCATTCTCTCAAGTTGTAATTATTTCGAAATAAGGATTTTGTTTTTAATAATTTCATCCACACATGTGCATTTTATCAATTCTTTAGTTCTTTACTTATTATTTCCTAAATTTTGATTTCCTTCAAATATTTACTCATGTCACAATTCAATTAGTCCCTTTATTTAAAATTTAGACTTCGACTTAGACCTTTGGTTGGATTTAATAATTAATAATCTATTGTTTAATTAATTATTTTAATCCAACAAGGTCTAATCATTCCATTTTTTTCTAGGCCACCTATGTTTATTGACTTACGTTTCAATTGCGTGATGTGCCCTTCAAGTTGCATCTTTGTGCTCCAAGGGTGTCACTTGCATTGACTTGTTTTTGGAAGTTTTTCCACCCCTTGGAGTCAAAACCCCATTTAGTCGACCTTGTGAGAGATTAAGGGCTTCTAAGGAATAAGGACACCACCTTATTGTCTGACCCTTACAAATATTCATGAGTGACTATCTTAGACTGCTCTTACGGCATCGTGGACCACCCAAACTTGGTAATCACTAACCTACATTTCTGGCCATGATGAGAGTGCTAGTCGGATGTGATAGGGATGCTGCCATCCCTCTCCGTCAATATTTGGTTTTCTATGCAAGGCCCCTTTGACATGAAAAACATTGTTATGTGATGCTACCAGCATCCATAACTTGACATGAAAAACATCATGCATACGCCACAAAGAATCAGGGAAGGCTAGTCGATAAGACACAGGTCCTTTCGTTTCCACTACTTCAAAGGGTCCCATGAACCTAGGAGATAGTTTAGCACCCTTTCCAAATTTGATCTAAATATTTTTTGGTTTTACCCACAAGAATACTATGTCTCCAACTTCATAACTACGGTCAACACGATGCGCATCAACATAACGCTTCTTCCAATATTGTGCTTCTTTAATCCTCTGTCTGATCAATTTCATTTTTTCTTCCATTTCTTGAATCACTTATGCTCCTAACAAAACCCTATCCTCAAGTATATCCCAAATTAATGGCGTCTGACATTGTCTCCCATAAAGAAACTCAAACGGTGCCATCTTAATCATACTCTAATAGCTATTGTTGTATGAAAATTCTACTAGTGGTAAGAATTCTTCCCAATGTTTTCATTGGTCCATTACATACATACACAACATGTCCTCCAAAATTTGGTTTGTCCTTTATGTTTTCCCGCCCATCTCTGGGTGATAAGTTGTGCTAAAGTTTAGTTGTGTTCCCAAAGCCTCTTGGAAACTGGTCCAAAATCGTCCTGTGAACACCGATCCTCGATAGGATATGATTCTTTTTTTCACCCCATGCAATATCAAAATATTGCTGACAAATACTCTATCTACTTCAGGTGCCTGATATGTCGTATGCACTAGAATAAAGTGTGCACTCTTCGTTAGAGTTTCAACTACTACAAAAACCGAATCATGTCTTCTTGTTGTTAGTGGAAATCCAACAATAAATTCCATCGGAATGAATTCTCATTTCAACTCAGAAATTGCATGTGGATGTAACAATCATGTTGGATGTCTATGTTTGGCCTTAACTTGCTGACATTCTAGACATCTTGCCACATAACTAATTATATCTTCTTTCATTCCCTTCCAGAAGAACAAAGGCTTAAGATCTTCCTTCATCTTCGTGAATCCCAAATGAGCCATGTATACTGCTAGATGCACTTCACTCAAGATCAAACTTCTTAGTTCTTCGTTAGGTGGTACATAAATTCTTTCGTTAAATATCAATGATCCATGTTTTTATAGTGAATAACCTTCATACTTCGGTACCATCATGGTATCTCGTCCAATATTATTCGTAATTTATTTATACCATTCATTGTCAAATTATAAAGTTAGAATATTTTCTCGAAGATTCATCTTAAGAGGTAATACCGAAAATATGTGTGGTCTTGTACTCAATGCATCTGCCACTCGGTTCATAGTTCCTTTAATGTAAGTAATTTCAAAATCGTATCCGCTAGGTAATTTTGACCAATTCCTTTGTCGTGCATTCAGGTCACTTTGTAAAAATATGTTGCAATCCATAGTGATATGTCTTTAATTCGAATTTTCATCCAACCAAATAATGTCTTCATACTCTCAGGCAATAAAAAATAGCTAATAACTCCAAGTCATGTGTTGCATAGTTCTCTTCATGATTTCTCAATTTCCTTGAAATGTAAGCGATCATTCGACCGTCTTGCATCAAAACTCTACCTAACCCTTCCTTGGATGCATCTGTGCATACAGAGAATTCCTTGTCCATGTCGGGAACTTTTAGTATTGGTGTTGTTGTCATCAACTCTTTGAGCCTTTGAAATGCTTCCATGCATTTCTCAGTTCACAAGAATTTCTTTTTCTTTTTTTTTCAATTTTGTGATCGGATTTGCTATATTTGAAAATACCTCAACAAATCATCAGTAATATCGTGCTAAACCCATAAAACTATGTACTTCGTGTACAATTTTAGGTTCTAGCCATTCCATAATATCCTCCACTTTTGCTTGATCCATAGCGATACCTTTTCCAGATATGATATGTCCCAATTAGTGAATCTTAGATTGGTAAAGAGAGCATTTTGATAAATTCCCATAAAAAAAAAATTCTCTTAGGAACTACAGGACCAACCTCAAGTGTTCATCATGTTCTTCCTTTGTCCGAGAATAGATCAGTATGTCATCAATAAAAAATTGAACAAACTTGTCCAAGTATTCATGAAACACCCCATTCATCAAACTCATGAATACCCCCAGGGAGTTTGTCAATCTGAATGGTAAAACTGTAAAATCATAGTGTCCAAATCTCATATTAAAAGAGGTCTTAGGGATATATTATTCTTTAATCCATAACTGGTGATATCATGATCTCAAGTCAATCTTTGAAAATATTGTTGCTCCCTTAATCTGATCAAACAAATCATCTATCCTAAGTAGCAAATACTAGTTCTTGATGGTTGCTTTGTTTAACTGGCTATAGTCAATACAAAGTCTCCATGATCTATCCTTCTTTCTCATGAAAATAACTGGTGCACCCCAAGGTGACACACTTGGAAGAATAAGTCCCAAATCCAACAATTCCTTTAATTGCATTTTCAGCTCCTGTAATTCAGGTGTTGACATCTGGTAAGGAGTTCTTGCAATAGGTTCAGTTCCCGATTTCAAGTCTATTGTAAAATCAAACTCTCTTTCGGGCGGTAAAACGAGTAACTCTTCTAGAAACACATTGACAAACTCTAGCACTACAGGAAGGTTTACTATTCCTTCCACCTCTCCCTTTTCATTCAACGCTAAGATTACATATAGTCTGCATCCCTTGTGCATACTCATATGCAATTGTAGGGAAGAAATGAACCTCAATGACACTCCCTGGTTTCTTCCTACAATCACTCTACTTTGTCCCAGATCATCCGTCAAACTTAACCTTTTTTTCTTACAGTTAAGTATTACATCATGTGATTCCAACCAATCCATATCAATCACTATGTCATAAGATCCAAATATCATGACATAAAGATCTACCTTTGTTACAAAGTCTCCCAAGCTAAGGCTACAACCTATAACCTTTCCTCCAACCTTTTTTTTGGCACCCGATGCCATTTATATGCACTTGAACTCGTATTGCTCAACTACCTTTACCTTAATTCTCTTCATCATTGCACTAGAGATAAAGCTCTCTATAGCACCTGGATCTATCAATATACTATATTTTTGGTCTGCAATTGTACCTGACATCTCTAGCACAATGGACTAATGCTTATCCTGGCAGTGGTTCACCGCTGCATGTATCCTATGGGCTTTGCCCAAATATCCAACTATAGTGGGTTATGATGATCCAGTTGCTCTGACATTCTCAATCGGACAGTACAGTTGGTAATGTGTCTCACCACTTGTCCAACATCCAGTCCTCGGTCCAATGCTCCTGGTCCTCGAAGTAGAAGTTTCTTTTCTAACAGCCTGTGATCCCAATCTTTTCTATTGAAGATGCCTAAACTATTGTTGTGGTCGACGCTACCGTTGTTGTGGTCCTCTGCTGAGGATTTTTTCGTTGTGGTGTCATAAACACTAGTCCTCTAGGAGTATGTTGATTCCCTGCAGTATATCTGGATGGTTCTTGATGTTGTTGCGCTCCTGATGACACCTGTCTTGTATGACTAGAAGGATTCCTTACCTGAACCCCACCATTCAACTCTTCCTCAGCTATGAGGGTTTTCTGAACCACATCATGCAAAGTATGAGGCATTAATATCCTCACCTTTGAATGAATGTTGAAGTTAAGGACAAACACAACTTGTTGACCTTTAACTTCTCTATGTTCAGATGTGGAGCATACCTAAGTAGCTCCATGAATATGGGCTCATACTCTGGTACCATACAACTACTCTATAGTAAGTCATTGAACTCATTGAGCTAGTGCTCAATGAATTCCTTGGACAAGTACCTTTCCCGGAACTGTTCCTTGAAAAAATCCCATGACACATCTTCGACAACCATGTTTAGTTGAGGTAGGAGAATTTTCCACCATAAAAGAGAACTCCCCTTTAGCTGAAATACCTCCATGTGGAATGTCATGTTGGAGGTGTAATCACAAAGTGTGAAGGACATCTCCATGTTATCCAACCATGCCTCGGCGGCTAAGTCTTCCGGGGCACCCCAAAACTCGAGAAATTTCACCTTCTCAAGTTCTCGGTGTATGTTACTACTACCAGTTGGTGCATGTTGTGAACCCTCATTGGGTACAGCCACTCTTCCCTCATCTCTATCCAATAAGTTGATCAACGCCTCTGACATCGTATAGAAGGATCTCATCATACTTACTACATCTCCTATGACAATCTGCTCTTGCTCAATAGTCTACTCATCTTCCTAGGGGTTATACCTTGAGTGTGTGGATTCTATCAGAGGTGTCACACCTCTTCCTCCATCACCACATCGTCTACTTCCATTGTGTCCTCTAACCATGATTACTGCAAGAGAAATTTCATATTTTTATTAGCGATCTAATTCAATCATTTCGTTTGACACACCGTATGTCATAACGGCCCCATATCGCAGGGTTGAACCCACTCTGATACCATATGTAACAACCCCCCGATTATGTCATAACCAATTGATAACAGTAACAAATAATTTTTTTGTTTTGACATCCATAGAACATCAATTGAACCAATGGAATAGGATAGTGGCATACATCAACAATACTCATTCTACTTCTTTCATTCCATTGCACTACTAGATTTAGATGCCATTTAATGCATGAAGGATCTGTCACTTCACATATAATAACATACAACCACCCACCCAACCTATCCTACAAGTTTAGGACCTCCAAGACACATAATCAACGCTCAAGTCTAGGATTCGTCTGATTGATCTTGACCATTTAAGGTCTCAAGACTGGTGACTATTCTAAGGATCAAGGAAGTATCTAATTCCCATACCTTCAATCTATTCCATAATCAAATAATTTCTATCATTCTTATGCACATATTTTCTTCAAAATGACATAGAGAGTTTGGTATCTTAGTCATCACCTCATACACAATATATATTGTTTCAATAATTCATCATCTTACTTATTTAAAGAATAGGAAGAAATCCAATAAAATCGGGACATAACCTTAATTAGTAATAAAGACCTTCAACATGCAACCTAAAACATGACAATTCCGTCTTACTCCATTTTACTGAGAAAAGTGACAACCCTACAGAGTAAATCCAAGTATAAAGCTATTGATCTATATCATAATTTAAATCAGGAAAAGAACATCATAGAAGAGCTCTCAGCACAATGTAGAAATCATAATCTTACTTTGTACTTTTGTGAACCAACTGATATTGTGAAGAAATAACCTGCAACCGAGTGAAAGTCCGTTTTAATTTTGAGTTAATACATTTTTGTAGGGAACCTGAAATTGCTCTTCTGGGTGTCACAGTGCCATAATTCTAGAGAAAAATCTAGAAGTGAGTGGATAGGATCCTGAAAATCCCAATTTCAAAAGAAAAATTCCTTGGTGTGTACAAAGCTCCTCTCAAGTGATGCATGAGCATAATCTCTCAAATTCAAACTTGTTGACTTATCCCTTAGGGTGTAGATTGAGATTTGAGAAATCCTATGCCCATTCATGAAGAGGAACCTGTCTTTGAGAATGTTATGACTCTATTAAATTATGAAGTGAATCTCTATATATATGGGGAATGCATGTTGCATGTTTAGAGAAAAAGAGTCTCTGGAAGGCTCAAGGAGATCTTGTGTATACATCAGTGAGTAAGAGATTGAATACCATTGAACCGGGAGAAATCTACAGTAGCCGTCAGATCTGGGAATTGTAGAGGAGGACCGTCAGATCAACAACCGATTAAGTATCCACCGTCGAATATCAGTAAGGGTAGATCAATGATGGGGAGCCATTGTGGGATAAAATGGTTTAGTTATTGATCATGCAAGTTTTGGTTCCATAATGCACATAGACCGTCGATCTTCACCTATAAATAGATGAATAGTTGTGATTGATCCCAATATCAACGAGCAGTTTCTAATGAGGAATTCATATAATATTTTAAACATTGTTCTAGTCAAGACTCTGAAATCCTTCCTAGCCATCTATCTCCACGATCAATTTAATCACGACCATAGAATTAGCACCCAAGGAGTTGAGTCGAGGTCATATCTCTTGGTCATATGAAGGGAGGACAAAGGCCCTTTAGGCTAGTTGACACAGAGAGGGTTTAACGCTCTGTGTTAAGATATGGTCACGAGGATTGGTCATATGTGGAAAATTCCATAAGGTAAAGGTTAAGGAACTCTCGGAGTCCCAAATTCCGGAGTAAATCCTTACCTTCCAACGGTGGGTACACGTGTTCATAGATCCGAGTATTCGAAATTCGGCCATTCGGGAGGTGGCAGTTGAAGGTTGTGAAGGTGTGAAGGCTTCCAAACGCTTGGAGTTCTGAAGTTAATCCTGACCATGGTTGTCAGCAAAATCCAGGACCGTCAGATATGTGGGTTTGTCCTTCGTGAATTATTATGGAACGAGAGTTGCAACAACTAAAACTCCCAAAGCCCGGAGCCCAGGATTTTCTTAAGGCTATAGATCTGAGCGGGGTGTGGAAACCGTTGATCTCTTAGTATTTTTGGATTCGGCTCTCCAGATAAGTTAAGAGGTAACTGTTAAGGATTTCGAAGACCCAGAAGTTCTAAACTCCTGGAAAAAATGTCATCCATATATCTAGTGAGTGATTGAAGACCATTATATCTAAGAGCCTTAGTCATTCAGAGGTTCTGCAGTTCAGTACTCCGGAGGAAAAGGGTTTTAGTTGGAAAGGTGACAAACTTTCGAAGTTACAAACACCAAAGTATATGAAAGTCGTTGATTTTATTAGGAGTGTAAGTCATTATATCTTCGATATCTTTGGCGGTTCGACGGTCTAGGTGAACAGTCTAAGGTTGTGAAAGTGGGGAAAAACCCTGAAGTCCGGAGTTCCACAGTGGATCTCCACCGTAGATTTTCACGTGAGGAGAAACTATGCCAACCATTATATTAAGCTTATAAAAGTTAACGAAAGAGGGTGGTAGGGAAGGGTAACCTACAACTTCTAGTCAACTCAGCTTGTGACCAAATTCGACCGGTTAACTCTTCGAGAGAAAATGAGTGTTGAAGTTCAAGAAATTCCAGAGCACCAGAGTCCTGGAGCTCTGAATAGCACCCTTTTTCCAGCAGTGGGTTCTAGCCCCTGGTTACATGCCTACTTGTTAATAAAAAGGGCTACTGCCTAGGAATAAAAGTAAGTAAAAACTTCTAAAAACCAATGGATTTAAATTCAATACACAGACGTTTATGCTACAAGTTCTTTAGATTCATCAATAATTTCGACAGAGTAAAAACTCAACATAAATTCAGAATTAAAAAATTTAACCCAAGTTCAAGGGAACCCGCCATACATCATTATTGAGTTATCATAAGATTTAACATGAATATGATGCCAGTTTCAGATCTAAAATACAATTCGTCAGAGGTCCCATCATATGAGTCAAATTAGGATTTAAAAATAATTCAACAAAGGACTTATGGTAGAAGTCGACACTACACCTCAATGACCAATGAACAATGCATTGATAATGTCCAAACATAATCCCACTTAAAATATTTTATCAACATATTTTAGGTAAGGATGAAAATATAGACTTACACATAAGCTATATGTAATATAAAGTTTACACTAAACAATGAGGATCATGCCGCTCAATTTAGGGTTCAAAAAACATATGAAATTACAATGAATGTTTAAAATATGAACACTATAAACCTTATTCATTGCAGCAACTGTAATATACAATATAAAATCTGAAATAATTCTCATTGAAAGAAAATGTAACCATGGGAATTTAGGCTTTCTGGTGATTCTATAGAGAACCTATCATTCCAACATACTTCTACACTATTTCTACAAATAAATTTGGAATATAAAAATACCAGGACCGAAGAATATTGCGTACGAAATATGCCTTCAATTCATGCGCCCCTTCCTTTCCTTCTCTTTCTAATTACAAAGACTTCACCAGTAAATCCCAGCCAACATTAGGAGTACTCTTCTTCCCCCTTAGCCCCTAGAGCCGCAAAGGGGCCAAGCATAATAACCTGAACACAATAACTTCCAAGATTGCCTCACAAGGAAGAGCTTCCACTCTTTTCATAGGCCTTGAGTCCCAACTCCCACAAGTAAAAACAAAGTCAATCAAAAATTTGGCAGTATAACAGTGTTCCCCAAAGTTTCCATCCCCTTCCCTTCTACGTCAATTAATTTATAGAATTCTTCCTCACCCACATCTATCCCTCATGCATATTTCCTTAATTTTTAATAATTCATTTAAAGGATTATTCACCCACTACAGGTGTCACATTCTGCCCGAGTTGCACAAGAAATATCTCTTTTATTTTTATTTAAAAGCCCCTTTTCCTCACATTTTCCTATGTGTTCCTAAGTTTCCTCTTAGTTGTCTCTTGGTTCCCCAATCCCATTAATTAATGGGTGTCTCCTAACTAGGTTTTAGTTAGAGTTGGATTAAGAGTCTTCTTAGTTAGGCTAGGGTTGGTTGAATCAAATTCTATTCGATGCACGACCCACTTTCTCAAGTTGTAATTATTTCTAAATAAGGATTTTATTTTTAATAATTTCATGCACACATGTGCATTTTATCAATTCTTTAGGTATTTACTTACTATTTCCTAACATTTGATTTCCTTCAAATATTTACTCATGTCACAATTCAATTAGTCCCTTTATTTAAAATTTAGACTTCGACTTAGACCTCTGGTTGGATTTAATAATTAATAATCTATTGTTTAATTAATTATTTTAATACAACAAGGTCTAATCATTCCAATGTTTTCTAGGCCACCTATGTTTATTGACTCGGGTTTCAATTGCACGACATTCCCTTCAAGAAACATCTTCATGCTCCAAGGGTGTCACTCACGTTGACTTTCTTTTGGAAGTTTTTCCAACCCCTTGGAGTCAAAATCCATTTGTTCAACCTTGTGAGAGACTAAGGGATTCTAAGGAATAAGGACCATGCCTTATTGTGCACCCCTTAGAAATCTTTGTGAGCCACTGTCTCAGTCTTCCCTCACAACATCGTGGACCACCCAAACTAGGTAATCATTAACCTATATTTCTTTCCATGATATGAGTGATGAAAGGTTGTGATAGGAATTTTGTGACCCCTCTCCCTCAATATCTGGTTTTCTTTGCAATGCCCCTTTAATCCTTATGTGAGTTGGATTAGCAAGCATCGTCAAGCCTGCATCCACTAAAAAAAACAGTGTCAAAGATCCATATACATAAACCATACTAAAATCCATCATACATCATATGTGCATAATAATGAAATACTCAAACAATAAAATCCACTCCCTGACTCAATCCAGAGTCCAAGGAAGCCCTTTTATGCCACTGACATCCATAACCTCTCATGTATCCTGCACACTCATGATGACTTGTCAAAAACACATGTCAACACATATATATATACATCAATATAATCAATCAGCTATAACACCTCAACATCAACACATATAACCCATAATCTGAATGAAATCACATTGTTCCATACTCAGATCACTTACAAGCAAGTTTCCTCAAAGAATAAGTCAATAATATTATGCTTAGTAGAGCGGGATGTTACAATGAAAATGGTAAAGAAAAAAATGAGTTTAGTACTCCATTGGGAACTTTTATGTATGACAAGATGCCTTTTGGTTTAATGAATGCAGGTGAAACTTTTCAAAGATCCATGGATATAACATTCATTGGTGAGAAAGATAAATTTGTTTTCATTTATCTAGATGATCTGACATTTTTTTCTAATTCTAATGCAAAACTCTTGGAACATCTTAAACAAACATTTGACAAATGCAGAAAATTTGGTTTGTCTTTGAACCCCAAGAAATCTCTTTTTTCCATGCAAGAAGGGAAGTTGTTAGGACATATTGTATAAAAATATGGAATTAAAGTAGATCCAAAAAGAGTTGAATCTATTTCTCAGATCAATATACCAAGAAACAAAAAGAAATTCAATCATTTTTAGGAAGAATAAATTTCTTGAGAAGATTTATTCCAAATTTTATTGAAATTATAAAATTGATCATATATTTGATGAAGAAGGATAATGATGTGAATGGACAACTAAATCTAAGAAATATTTTTAACGAGTAAAAAATTCTATAGGAGAAGTGTTGTCAATTTGGTTTTCATTGATGTCAACCTTGATAAATAGGTGAAGTATCATTGATTGATTGGTTTGAGAAGAATGTCAATATTGGACATATTGTTATGAAGGTGACTTGAATGTCAAGCATTGTCACTATTGGACATAATGTTATGAAGGTTGGACATATTGTTATGAATGTGACTTGAATGTCAAGCATTGTTAATATTGGACATAATATCGTGAAGGTGACTTGAATGCCAAGCATTGTCAATATTGGACATAATGTTATGAAGGTGAATTGAATATGAGTAGAAAGATAATATTGAATAATATATTGTATGAGCTTGATACACTCATCCTATATTGTATAAGGTTGATATTGTGTCATTAACATCCATGAACTAAAGAAGAAACTATCCAGATAAAAATATGGTAATTGGATAATCCAATATGGATCCATACAAATCACAAATAAAGAAGTTAATAAGAAATGGTTCATTAAGAAGAGTCCATGGATGGGACACAATGTCAATTGAAGACTTAATTGAAGAAGAGTACATAGATGAGACACAATTTCAATGGTGGATGTTTGGTGAGGAAGAATAGACATCATCGAGTCACAAGTCGAGTCGATTCAAACAACAATAAGGTCGATTATCTAGAATTCGATCAAATACAAGATGAGCCAAAGACAAGTCGAACGAATGCAATATTGTAGATTGATGAAAGTTGGATAAGACAAGTCGATCGATTTCAAGATGAGTTGAAGACAAGTTGACCAACTAAAGGTCAAAGACGAAGGAAAACTGATTCGGGAAATACAAGTCATCCAAAGCAAGTCGAGAAGACCAAAGTCGAATTTCTCAAGTCAGGTTTCTTCCAAGTCGAGTCAGTCTAAGAAACAAAGTAACCTAATGGTCGAAGTCAAAGAAAAATTAAATACAAGTCGGGTCGAGGCTGAAGCAAGATGGGTCGACTAGAATTAAAATAATCAAGTCGAAATTTCTCCTATTTGAATAGACCAAAAATATGTTTGTTAGTCAAATGAGGAAGAAAATACAAAAAAGGGTGAGACCAAGTCAAATATTTAGTGACTAGCAGTTGGGAGGGAATAGATTTTAATATAACCATCAAGTAAAATGTTTACAATTTGAGTTTAAATAATCACCAACAAATGAGATATCTGGAGGTCGATTTAAACATTCACAAAAAGGTAATATGTACTGAAGTCAATATAGAATCCAATGATGAAAGGAAAATATGGGAAATTTTCCTTCAAAGAACCTCCTGTACCAGCCACCTCACACACTTTCTTGGGAAATTTCCAACATTTTGGTTGATTGGGGATGTTCTACAAAAAATCCATGTCGTATAATTTTAAAATTTGTTTCCATCACGCCAAAATCTTTGTGAGATAATCATTGTCTAAATTGGTGTATGAAAATTAATTAATAAAAGTAACCATTTGTGTTAATTAAATGAAGGGGTGCGATGTTTCATTCCAAAAGGACACATTGTTTCAAAGTGGCACCCTTTGGAGGACTATATAAGTAAAGGAATATGAAGAGAAGAATGTGTCTTGGTGGATATATATATATATATATAATTGATTGAATGAAATTTCATTCTATGAGGTTGGTGGATATTTACAAGCTGAGTCTTGTCATGAGGATTGGATTCCTCAGACCTCAGTTGAATATGAGATTAACAAGATGGATATATATATATATATATATATAATTTATTGAATGAAATTTCATTCTATCAGGTTGGTGCATGTTTACAAGATGAGTCTTGTCATGAGGATTGGATTCCTCACACCTCAGTTGGATTTGAGATCAACAAGACGGGTCTTGTTATGAGGGTTGGATTCTTCATTTCTCAGCTGGATCTGAGAACTACAAGCTGGGTCTTGTATCAGAGAGTTGGATCTCTTATATTTAGTTGAAGTTGAAGATATTAAAGGATTGATTTTATTTTTATTCATTCAAGTTAAATAAATAAAAGAATGATATTTTATCTACTTCATACAATTTGTGTTATACATGTTTATGAATAATTAATTGAACTGCATATATCTTATTCACTTAATTTGGTTAATCTATGAAAGTATGAAAAGTAGACAAAATTTCTAGACATTGATTCACCCCCCCCTCTGAGTGTCAGTGTGTGATTAATTATTAAATTGATCATATATATGTTGAAGAAGGATAATTAGGTGAAATGGACAACGGAAGATAAGACATATTTCCGAGTAAAAAAAGGTATAGGAGAAACATCAATGTTAGTAAGTCCTGATTATTCAAAGGAGTTTTTAATATTTTCCTTTGCGTCTAAATATGGAATTGCAGTAGTGATCCTACATAAAAATGATGAAGGATTTGAACAATCTATTTCCTTTTTTAGTAAAATACTCAAAGATGCAGAGTTAAAATATGATATTCTAGAGAAACATTCTTATGCTATGGTTAAGGAACTTAACAATTTTCAGACATGTGTATTACATTCCAGAATAATCACATATGTACCCACTAGAACAATCAAATATATCCTAATTCAGCCTGATAGTGATGGAAGAAGGGGAAAATGGTTAGCGAAAATTCAAGAATATGATTTAGAAGTTGAACCAACCAAACTGGTAAAAGTTGAATCAAATCTTAGATCCCTTGGGATAAACCATTTCGAGTCCGAAAATTACCTCCCAAATATTGAAGAAATCGATGATCAAATTCCAACCATTCAAATTAACGACAAATTTTCCTCCTCTTCTTAGTATAACAATATAGTGTCATAACTCCTTACTCTTCAATGTCCTATTGATATGACTCCTGCCAAGGTAAGAACCTTAAAATTACATGTTATCAAATATTGCATTATGAATGCTAAGTTATATTGGAAGGATCCTTTGTGTTTCTTATTATGTTTACTTACAAAATCTAAAATAGAAGGTTTCATTGATGAATTCCATAAAGGAGTATGTGGAGGATACCATGCTTTGAGATAAAAAAATTATGTAACGACCCCAATCGTTACGACTGTAGCTGAAGCAAAAGTGCATTTTTTTTTTTGGTAGGAAGGCAACAACGATAACATTTGAACCACACAACGGACGACTAGTGCAAGCATGTCGTTCAGGCAACAGACAACTATGACTCAAACTACTAGCACATCGAGTAGTTGGGTGAGGAATTTGTAATCAAAATATAGAAACAACCTCCCGCCCGTCACAAACATGACAACATCTACAAGCTAAGGGACAACCTCCTCCATACCGACACAACGAATTTGACGGCCAGAGACTAGAACCACTATGGCGTGCAACCCCAATGCATGAAGGCATTCAACCCATGCACCAATAGTAAACTTACAATGATCAACAACACTCACACAGAAGGAACAGACTCCGACCAAGTTATCATTCGCCCATATCCAATAGGGCGTGACATGATCCCCTCATCAGGACTCATGTCGTCCCCAGGTGATAGGTGCGGCGATAAACCTGGTGCAACATAACTTATCTGGACCAAGAACTCATGACAAATCCATGCACTAGGAGCCTAACCACTGATAACAAGACTACACCCACACCCCCAAGCAATAGGTCGAGAAGACGCAAGATGACATCACTCAAGAAAAAGAGCAAGTAAAAATATGACTTCGCCATCAACCCACCCCTTGAGAAATAGGTCTAAGTGCGAAGGAGTGAACGGTGACTAGGATACTAGGGTCCTAAAAGTTATCATAGGGTGTCCTGAGTTAGGCACTTAACAAAACAAGAAACGTTGATTAACAAAACCCATTGTCCATTAGATTAAGTGAACTACTGAATCATGTTACTTATATAGTAAGCGATTTGTTGTCTAAATTAACAAGTCTAATTTAGTCAATGAATATAAATCTAAAATTAAGTATTTAACAATAAACAACAATACTAACAACATCAATATTTAACAGTGTTCATGTATTAACCATATTAGTATATAAATCTATTAACACTATTAATATACAATACTATAATATAACACTAACAACATTATTCGATGTTGTTCTTTAATCCATTATATGAACATGTTGTCCTTGGGTTGTATTTTAATTTAGAAGTATGAAACTTGATGTAATGAATTCGCTACAAGCATGTTGGGTAAGACATTCAATATTAATCGCTAGAGATGTCGTTCAGTCTATACTATATTGTTGTTGGCTATTATTATACATAATGCAATAAAAATACTGCCACACGTAATATGGTTACTGTCAAGATGGCATACTATCAAATTTACTGCCAAATTACTGTCGGTGTAATAATTAAGTGTTGTCTAGAGGCAAGTGTTATTTTTACATCACAACTAGGTGAAATCTAACTCGCTGGCATAAGTGCATATGGATAGTTGTTATATAAGGAAATAGGAAGATCGCTAAAGCCAAAATATAGGGAAACATTGCCATGATAGCATAAATTAATTTACTAAGATGGAATCATTAATCACTATCTATCCATTCAAGGTATGTTGGCTGAATTAAACCCGTCGTTGTCCCACATTACCCAAACTCCTGACTTCAATATCCCACGCGCATCATATTAATTACAGGAAAGATGAAATAATGAAATAGGTTAATATTAAAACAAGATAGCGTGGAAACATGAAAGAATCGTTGTCATTTATTCTTGGAAGGGTTGTAAGAAAACATCATAAAAGACTATCATAAACACCACAAAATCCCCACCGTTGCACATAAATTAAGCTACCCGTTTTACATAGTTATTACAACTACCCAACACGCAGTAACATGCCACCAATTCATTGTAAAAATGCTACCCACTATAGCTACCCATTACCTAGAGGATACGCTACCCAATACACACTCCAATACACGAATTGTGCCCACCATTACCGACACCCAAGCAAGAATTTCACCAAGCAATTACACAGTTCGCGCAACAATCAATCGTTGTGATTCAAATTTTGGGGATATCACTGTTGATTAAAAGCTATAATAAAATCGTGATGGGAACATGAGAAAAAGCGAAATGGAGCCACTTCAGAAAAAAAAACCTTCAATTGAACTGTCTAGAGTGAGAATTAACTGTCTAAATACCAGAAAATCGTAGAGTTGAAAAGGTCATGTATGCTGAGTTAGCGCTGAGTTAGCACTGAGTTATACATGATAAATTTGTGTGTTAATATATAAATTCGTTGTATTAATACATAAATTCGCATTTTTCCAAGAGATTAACTGAAACAAAAATACATAGGAGGGAATTGTTGTATGAATAATTATTCACATGATAATTACCAAGGCATAAACAAAATTGTTTCCAAGCATCAATTTAAAATGCAGTCACACTCTGTACACAATAATTTAATGGAATCCTAGTAAATCATGGTTAAATGGAAACACATGTATGCAAGACCATTTAGAAACGCAGCGAGAAAAGGAATTAAAACGAAGTCAAGTAAATAAAAGAATGAGATGCGGTATTGTGTGGCCAAAAGCATAGTATAATCACATGCCAGAGATGTAAATGTAAGGTAAAATTTGCAAAGTAAATGGCAGACCAGAAGTAAAAAAATAAACACACAGTATATTTTCCAGGAGAAGCATTAAAAATGTAGACTTAAATCATCACTAGGAAGGGTATTAAAAATGCAGAGTTTCTTTGCTAGGATTGCATCAAACGCAGACTTAAATAATTGCCAGGAAGGGTATTAAAAATGAAGAGATCAACATAGAGGATCATAAGTGGTTCACTGCAGGAAAGGAATAACAATAGTAGAGGTAATTAATCGCAACAAGGCACAAGGAAATCACTCGAGCGGGAAAAATCAACAGGGGAAGACAGCTGGGCAGAAGCATCCTTCACTCATCATCCACGCACAGAAAAGTAGGGCATTAGGATCTATAGGTCTATTAAAACCGAAGTGACGACCGTCAATCCGACTCCTGGTCGTCTTCTCAGGAGAGGACTAATGAGCTAGGGACGAGGGCGAAGTAATAAGTACAAATTCATCACAAAATCAATAAACCCATAGGACGGTCACAACATTCAGGGATCTATTGCCAAGGGAATCAAGTCAAGCAATGAACTTAAGGCTAAGGAAATTTAAGTTCTCGATTAAACTGCTAAGTTCAACACCTTCTTTACAGAGTTAAAAATACAGAAATTAAAGCATGAGGTAAATGATAATATACCATGTAGAATGAAAGCAAGCATACCATAGCCCAAGTTGTCCGCTCTGAGTCGTTGTCCCACGTGCTTTGTGCCGCTCTTGCTTGCCGACCGATGAGACTTCACTGGTGCCTCCCAGCCAACGCTAGGGGTACTCTTCTTCCCCCTTAGCCCCCCAAGCTACAAAGGGGCCATGCACACTAAACCAAAGATCAGCTAGCTCCCAGCTCACCTTGCAAGGCCGAGCTGCCACTCCTCACCAAGATGGGTATCCCAAATCCCACAAGTTATGTCAGTTAAGTCTAAAATTTTGCAGCGTAACGTTACACATAACATAAAAGATCCATCACCATCCTCCTCCTCCCTCCTTTATATAGAGTTTCTAGGTCATTTACTTTCCCAAAATCCCATTTAATTTAATGTTCAGTAATTTAATTCATAAAAATCCTCCCCGTACATGTGTCACCCATCCCCTTCATTAAACCATAAATTAATTTCATTAATTAATTAATTACTCCTATTTCCCTCACCCACCTAAAAGAATTCCTAGAATCTCTCCTAGGTGTCCCCATATTTGTAACATCTCGCTCTGGCGCACTGACAAACTTATTCTTTGAGGACACTTGCTCGCAAGTGATCTGGATTTTTATGATGATGAACCACTTAACCTTGATGATGATGCGTCATGATTTATGACAGGAGGTTTTACTATTGCTATATACAGGTGCTATTGACTCA